>PVKN010019761.1:0-16232 GCA_004027915.1 Capromys pilorides | reverse complement strand
TCTATCATTAAATAACATATTACAGCATGCAAAAGCTTACATGTAAGGCAACTACACTGGAAACTGTGGGCAAGCCATTGATTGGTTAACTCATGAACACTGAGCTAGTGCTTTTCCAGAAATGGGCATAATACTTGGTGGCATTCCAGCCAAACTACAGTATCACCACTCTTTGGTCTGCAAGGTAGTTGTACCCAAAGGGAAGTCAGTCAATAAGCCATCCATCACCCTCCCTACTCTTGTCTGGGATTCAAGTCACTAAGACATGTCCCGAAGGGGAAGCTGTTGGGAAGATGTGATCCAGAGACTCCATTTCAGGGTCCTCTGCCTTGCTCTCATCACCTGCTACTTCATCTATTGCTGGATGGGCAGCATTCATGGGCTGGACTAGTGACAAAAAGTGAAAAAGTGCTGGATGTGAGGAAGTGGTGTGTGTGTGTGCATATGTGTACTTGAGCAAGAGACAGTGGTTCTTGGGACTCATGCAAATTCTTTCTAATCTTAGTACCTTTGTAAGAGCAGTTCAGGAGACTACAATAATCATCAAGTAGCCCTGGAATGGGACTCAATGGCTATTAGACATCCCCATATTCTTGAGATGCCACAACCCTCAACAGTAACAACTGTCCACGGTAACTTAGACATATTTCCATTTAGTGCTTGGGTTCCTGCACACTAATGTCCATCTAACTTTCCCCAAATGTTTACCAAAATGCATTTTTTAAAAATCTAGATGTGGTGGTGCACACCTGTAAACCCACACTTGGAGAGGCTGAGGTAGGAGATCAGAGGTTCCAACAAAATCTGGGCAACTTAGCAAATCTGTCTCAAAGGAAAATTTTTTTTAAAGAAAGACTGGTGATATAGCTCAGTGCAGAGAGCCCAGGTTCAACCCCCAGTTTCCAAACAATGCATTCTTTTAGTCTCATGCACATCTTGGCCTTATTTCCAGGCAACAAAGAAATTAACTGGGACAGCAGGTCAGTGGGGCAGGTGGGCAGCCCATGAGTGTGTCTCTCAGCACTCAGAGGTGAGCAGCTTCCTGAGAGATGGCTCTAGATAGCTGCTAGGTTCCTGGGGTGATCCAGGCCTATGTTCTTCTTACCTGTCTTTGGAACTTGGAAGTATATCCTGGATAAATACAAATGGCTGAGGAATGGCCACTGGAGGGTGACTGACTGTCAGTCTGTAAGGTTCCATGAGGTAAACAGTCCCATCCCAGACAGAACTGAAGGCTTCACAAGGCAACATAAATGTTCCCATAAGAATTCCTCTGAAAGAGGAGGAGGATCTCACCGGTGCCTTACAACACCAGTCAATAATTTGGATTCCTCATTCAATTTGCAAATCCTTGGTCAAGTTTAGCTGGAGTACTAAGCCCAAATAGTAAAGGGCATGTAACTCCATCTAGGCCACTCTTAGATGAGAAGAAGTCATCTTCCTTAGTAGGCTCTGAAATTTCTCCATCAACTCCAGTTCTGGGATTTTGTTCACTTGTCAACAAAGGTACATGAATGAAGCCTGGCATCACCTAGCCAGCACCTTGAGGATCTCAACCTCCTGGCTGAGTTTTATATTATGTGTCCCATTCCCGGCTCAGACTAGATTTCTAGACTTTGGGTATTATGGGAAAATCCACTTGAAGATTAAATACTAGGAGGATCTACCTATAGGGTTCATGCTATGGTTCGACCTCCCCTCTCCCCCTCCCAAACACACATATATTAAAGATTTGGTCTCCAGCCCATGACACTGTTAGGCAGTGTTGGAACCTTCAGGAGGCAGTGCCTAGTGAGAAGTTAGGTCTCTGGGGCCTCATCATGAAACTGATGTTGGCATCCTGGCCCAACAGCTTTCTAGCGCAGAGAGCAGGAGGATACTCGGCCTCCTGCTGTGACATCTGTGATTCTAATTTCTGATCTTTCCTCACTGCTGACACCGAAAGTGGAAAAGCAGAACCCCGCCTTCCTTCCCAGGCCTTTCCTCTTCCCCTCCCAGTGCCAAACCACAGAAGAGACCTGCAGCAGGACAGAGGAGAAGAGGTGGAATGAGTCCCTGGCAGAGACTGCTGAAGAAGGACAAAACCAGATCTTGGGGCATCAGGGAGGGATACCCAACGTGGCTTCCTCACCAGTCCCCGCTGTCCACAGCTTTGGTGGGAACCATAGGCACTTTCTGGATGTCACTCTTGCTTCTTACCCTGATCCACTGGTTATTACTTTCTTCTCTAATCATGTACTTGAAAGTGAGCAAGCCAGTTCCTACCCACAAGACTCAGACTCTCTTTGTTTGAAACTCTTTGTGTTAATATTTTAAAAGTAAGTAATACATGCAGATGACACGTGATTCAAAATTAACAAAAAAGTGTAGATGAAAAGTGAATTTTTTTTTCTTACTCTTTCATGGTGTGTAGCACTGGGGATGGAACCCAGGCATTGGAAAGTACTGAGCAAGAGCTCTTCCCCTGAGCTCAGCCCCAGCCATCCATCAACTGTCTTACACCTTACCTCTGACCTGCAGCCTGCAGTTCACTCTAGAAGACACTGTCTTCATGTGTTTTATTTTAAGTATTATAATAAGAGAATAAGGCCACACACACACACACACACACACACACACACACACATACACACACACATTTTGCACTTGTGGCAATATTTCTATAGTAGAACTCACAAAGTGGAGTTGTTGGCCCAAGGTCAGGTGTACTTTAGAAATTAGAGGTTCGCAACTCTGCAGACCCTGAGGGTGAACCAGCTTGCAGACCCTGGTATGGACGGCACCTGACTGTCTCCCTGCAGTCAGCTGCTCCTGGACACTAGTGGGCAGGGAAAATAGCAGCGTATTTTAAACTTATAACTGTCTTTCATATGCTAACACACTTGTTCTTAACATTTCTTTACTACGAATTCCTTTTCTTGAAACCAAGATTTCAGTGATCCAGATGGATCCAGCTGTGTCCCATAAACATCCCACTAATGGGCATAAGCGAATGATTAACAGTGAATGATTAATGCCTGCATTTAAAAGCAATATAAGGGATCTTTATTAATGGTTCCTTTATGCAGCTCTGCATTGTATTTCCAAAGCACACCTGTTAGGCCAAATGAAAAATTAAAACCACACTAAAAAAAGAACAAAGAGTAACTCATTCAGAGTGCCTCCCCGCTTCCTGGGCTTTTCCTCTGGCTCTGAGAAGAGCCAGGAAAGGGCTGAATTCTGAGAGACTTTCGGCCATCACACCTGATCAGATGTGAACCGCGTAAAATTGATGACTCTTGTCAGCTACCCAAGTCAGCTCTACCAAGCTCAGAAGCTACTCTCACCAGCAGTCAGCAGTGTGAGTGACCCAGGTGGGCGGAGCTTCCAATGAGTGCTAAGACATGTGACTGCACCAACAGCTCTGCACCTGGAGCTGCCCCCTGTGACTTGGTGGGTGGAAACCTCTTGCCCACAATTTGCCCGTCCATCTGACCCCAGTACGTCCTGAACTGACAGCTGGAGTTTATTTTACTTGGTTGAAAATCTGTTTAGGTTCTTTCTTTCTTTCTTTCTTTCTTTCTTTCTTTCTTTCTTTCTTTCTTTCTTTCTTTTTCTTTCTTTCTTTCTTTCTTTTGTGGGACCGGGGTTCAAACTCACAACCTTGCACTTGTCCAGCAGGCACTTGTGCCACGGAGCTATCGCCCCAGCCCCTTAGGTCCCTTTTTATTATCAAAGTCTCTCCATTAGGACAAAATAATAATATAATTTTCAGGATAACTTTATCTGAGTAATTTCAAGAGGTGCAGCATAGATCCCATTTATATCCTGAACACATAAAAGATCACTACAGAACAGTAGCCAACAAACTAAATAATTAATTTAATGTAATTAAGCATCTTAAATATTTACTAAGCTTGTTGTTTTCTATTGGATTTACACTGAAGGTATAATGGTTTTCTTTTATCGTGTATTATAAGCACCAAGCTATTAATCTCATTGCTGCAAAGGCTGCGATTCGTGAATTGTTAAGAGAGTGTTTGATAGAATGTGACCTGTAGGTCTGGCCAAATAGCTCAGTGGATTAAAGTGCCTGCTTAGGCCAATGCAGGGGCTGGAGGTTCAATCCCTGGCCTGCCCTGCTGGCCCCACCCCCAGGGTACACTGAGATGGTGACTGAGACTGTGGGTGGTGGTGCACACCTGTAATCTCAGCTCATGGGAGGCCGAACACAGGCAAATTACTATGAGTCTGATCTATACAGTGAGACTCTGTAGACTCTGTCCTAAAATTTTTTTTAAAAAAAGAATGTGACCTGTACTGCCACTATTTTTTAAAATTATTGTTTAATAATTTCTTTTGTTCACAAGAGTATATATATATATATATATATATATATATATATATATATATATATAGTCTAAGTGACATGTTTTCATCTGCCTATCTATCCATCACCTGTCATGTAATCTTTATTCTGTTTTAGGTACTGTCCTAAGTACCTGAGAAGTATGAATGTCTTTCATTTTCACAAAACCCCCATAAGACAATGGTCATCTTTAGCACCCTCATTTCACAGGTGGAGAAACTTAGGAACAGAGAGCCTCTGTGCCAGTGCAGAGCGTGCATAGGAACCCAAGCATTCTGGCTCCAGAGTTACGGACAGAACCGTGTTCTGGGCTCGTGCATTGCAACAGTCTGGTTTTCCTGAACAATCCCTTGCCCCTTGTCACTGAAGGGAGATCATTCTTCTGCTGAACGAAACAGAGAGTTCTTGTGGGGAGGCAGAGATGGTTGAAAAGTGTGCGTGGCAGGGTGGTGGGGGAGGGTGCCTGGAAAATGGTGGGCATTCATTTACGAGATAACCATAATAGTGTCTCCATTGTGTAATAATGGTACAAGAGGAATTCAGTTGAAGTTGCTATTGGAGCAAGAAGCACAGACTGATGCAATTTTCACAGTAGGGAGGAGGGCGATATGCTCCTGAGACTAATTGTGCTTGGAGGAGGGAGACAGGTCCCGGGGATCGCGTCCTCATTTGGCTGCTGAAGGCCAGCATGAGGCCAGTGGCTAGGCCCAGAGTTGGGTCTCCAGGTGGGCTCTTGTTCTTATTTCCTCCCCAATAATATAGGACGCCTCAGGCACAGGGATCAGCTCGGTGTCTCATCCCCCATAGCAAATGTGCTCTCCAGAGCCAGGAAGGCCCAAGGAGACACACATGAAGCCTGCTGTGGCTCAGGGGCTTTCAGCCTCCACTTACACAGTGGTCCCTGAGAGTGAGGTACTGCCAGGCAGGGGCTTGAATGAGAACAGACAGGTTCCAAGCAGCAGGAGGCCCCCATGTCTGCTCCCGTGGTTCCTGAAAATATATTCCTCCCGACTGCCAAACAGCGAGTGCGAGGCCTTTGAGTGGAGTAGCAGCTGTATTTCTCCTTAAGTAAAGGACCTATGTGACTCCCTCGTGAGAAAGCAAAATGGCTTATTTTATCCTAATGAAACTTTCAGAACAGCAACGGGGAGCACAGTGAAAAAGTCACGGAGCACATAGAGTTACATGCGACTCTTCTTTTTTGTTTTGTTTTCTCCTTTTCCTGAGGAGACTGGGCAGTCAGGACAAATGTAGAACACTTCTGCTTTCTCCAAATAAAACAGAGCTCCTTCTGTCCTTCACAGTCTTCGGGGCTACTTTTAAGGCAGCTTAAGTTGGCTCCTTATCACTCCCTCCTCCCCGCAGCCTTTCTTATGAAATTCTTCTAAAGCCAGGCTTTGTTGTCTGTTCTAGTATTTCCACATTTTCTTTCATAGATGAGCTGCCCATCATGAAATTCTGACCAACTTCTCTTTGTCTGCCTATAAATTAATGTTTTCTGCACCAAATGGGACGTCCAATTTGCCCCGTTAAATCTAAGCTATATTGTTAAATAAAGGTTAATGTTAGGAAACATTGATAAGTAAATGTAAATGTTTAGGCCTACTCCCCAAAGAAATGAGTCCAGCTGAGCACCAGACCTCAGGGACAGGCATTTTCATCACAGCACTACTCATGTTAGTACCAATGGACGTGACTGAAATGTTCATCAGAAGAACAAACATTGTACATTCATGCTGTATGATCATATAATAGGGAAAAATTCAGCAATGAAAATGAATGACCCACTATTGAGCTCAGCATCAATCCAGCTTGTAAATAGAGCTGAGTGGCAGAGGCTAGGCTTGACGGGGTATGTCTTGTGTGGTTGTGTTTAAAGAAAGTTCAGAAACTCTGAGAATTACACTGCACAGGTGGAAGTCAGGGTGACATTCACAGAGGAGGAAAGATGACGATCAATGTGGGTTAAGCAGATCCCTAAGTCCAGGGCCACTGTTTCTTTTTGTAGGAATTGGGGGGACCCATTCACTTTTTGGAGATTTACCTGTGTGCTTCTGTGGTTTAAGCCATTTTCTGAGCACAGGGAATTTATTTATTGTATTTTAGTAAAGGTGTACAGGGTCTACAGGGTCTTACTACATAGATGGGACTCATAGTGATCCAACTATGTTTGTCCTCCCAAGAGCCAGGATTACAGGTGTGTGCCACCAGGCCCAGTTTGAATCACCTTTGCAATGTGGCCTGAGGGTAGGGCCAGCAAGGCCAGCCAGGGATCAAACACCAGCCGCAGGAGGGAATTTATTTGAAAATGAAATAAGTTCTCTTTTTTTTTTTGGCGGGACCAGGGATTGAAAATGAAATGAAACCTTGAATTTTCATGCTGAAGGATGAGAAAATCAACCTGTATGCTTACTATACCAGAAATCTACACAGTTGAGCCTGCATATCTGTGGCTTCTACAGCCATGGGTCAGTAAACCAAGCATCCAAGACACTGCAGTCCTATGACATTCATATCTGTGCTGAACATACATGGACTTTATTTTCCTGCTATTATTTCCTGAACAATATGGTATAATAATCATTTTCACAATATCTACCATGTATTTGGTTTTATCAGTCATCTAGAAATATTACCTACTATGGTATTGACAAAAATGTACTGTTCATCAAAAACCATGAACATTTAACGTTAAAATTACTGAGGATTGAGTATAGGTGCATCTCTAAAGGATTTCACTTTTATGAGAAATGTTAGCCTTATTTTCCACATTATTACTGAAGAAATTCTCAACTTTGAGGTGTACTCTGTGGCTATGCAGGTTACACTCAAAGGATGTGTCTGAGACTATATTTTTATGTTAATAACAGGATCCAATCATGAGATTTAATCCCTTCCCTGTGGCCTCCCAAGAGCCAGAAATCTACACAGTTGAATCACCCTTACGCTCTGCCTTCTCCTTTTCTGAATTTCTCTCTTGTGTTTTTTTGGCTCTCTCCCTCTTCATTGTCCAACTGAGTTCTGCTCCTAAGTTCAACCCTCTACCCTCCCCTATGGAGGCCTGGGATTTTATGCTCCGATATGAATTTCCCTGTTTCCTTTCATTTGATTTTTCTATTGTCGTAGAAGCTTTAGAAAAGTAGTATAACCACCACTCTGATTTTCACAAAACACTGTGTCGGCGGTGATACTTCTATACTGAGTGTTGTTCAGTGGCTCTGTCTGGCCCGCTAGGTTCAGTTGATCCGCTGGCCAGCCAGGCAGGATTCTCTGGTGCTCCTGCTTGGCAGTCAGGCTCCCCCTGCCCAGATGGCTTGGCCCTTCTCCAGGTGCTTCTCCCTCCTTCTCCCCTTTGGGGCGGGACTTCTACCTTTGACCTCAGCCTTCAACAAAAACATCATGAACTTTTTCTTTTTCTTTTCTTTATTGTTTCATGAACTTTTCCAAGTAGTCCAGTGCCGCTGCTTACCTGAAACACTTTGGCTCAATGAGGTAACTGCCGCTGCAAGCACCTCTGTTATGCACACATTTGGTGCATATTAGGGTGAGTCTCATGCTTTAGACAAATCTATGTTTTTCTTTTCTTTTCTGTGTGTGTGTGTGTGTGTGTGTGTGTGTGTGTCCCGGGTTCAAACTCAAGACTTTGCACTTGCCAGGCAAACACTTGTGCCATGGAGCTATCTTCCCAGCCCCCAACAAATCCATTATGAATCATGGAAGACATAAAAATAAAAAATGCTGTTCCTGTAGAATGGATCACAGAGACATACTTTTAAGTTTTCTAACCAAATATAATAGATCTTATGAATCACCAGCTTTGATTTACTCTATTATATTTAGGGATTCTGATTTACTTTCTTCAGCATATGCTAAATAATTTATTAGAGTAATTTTCTACCCAGGGCTGGGGATGAAACCCAGGGCCTCATACATGCTAAACAAGTACTCTACCACCCAGCTATGTTCCCAACCCATGACTGTGTTAAAATATTCAAGTGCTGGGTTGAAGCACGTGCAGTCCCCATTGCTGCAAGGCGACTTCAGTGGTTAGGATTATGACACATTCTCTGCATAAGAACCCTGAAGTAAGTGCTCGTCAATGGAATGCAAGGAGCTGCGCTGCCTTCCTGCTCTACCTTATGCTATAGGAATGTTTTATATTTTAGGGAGACCTGGGACCGTATACAAAGCTGGCCTATAACTTTTGAAAAGTCATTCCCAGATCCCAAGGGTCTCATTTGGTGACATATGAAGAAAAGGAAAGGCAGAATTATCTGAGCATTTGTCAGTGCTGAGGTGGGCATCTTCTTCTTCTTCTTCTGTCCTCCTTTTTCTCTGACAACCTTCTCCCTGGCTCTGGCCTCCCTGGCTCCTGACTCAGTAGAAGAGTGCATTTCTGTTTGCCCAGGGAGTTGATCAAAACTCCGACCTTCACAGTGGTGCTTACTGGTATCTGGCACTGCTTTGATGGTCAGGGACTAAATGTCCTGCCTGTTTGTGCTCCAGAGCAACCTGAAGGCTGGTTGAGGGAAGAACTTTGTGGTTGCTCTAATGGGAAAAATCCAGAATAGTTTGTGAATTCTTGCACTGGGAAGTATGTCCAGTGGTGTCTCTTGAGATGATCTGTGGCGGAGAAAAATGAGGCCTTTATAAGCCACACAGGTGGTCAAGAGAGCTGCCTTCCTTCTGCTCTGTTGGTGGTGGATACTGGGCTTCCACTCTCAAACATACTAGGCTAACACTGTGAAATTAATGACCTCTTGCTCTGAACTTAATTTTTTTTTTTGGTGGGACCAGGGTTCAAACTCATGATCTTGCACTTGCAAGTCAGGCACTTGTGCCACAGAGCTATCTCCCCAGCTCCTTGAACTTACGTTTTGATGTCTCTTGTTGTCCAAATTGCAATGTCAATGGACAGATTCATTGAGTAAAGAAGAGATGACTTGCAATACAAACACAGCAATGCATGTTGCTTTGCTTGAACTCCTCTATCCTTTGCTATGTTTTTTACAGATGTAGCTAGTGGCAAGGAACTGAAGGACACCTCCATAGATTCTCCTGGGGGGGGGTCCTCCTCCTCCACAGCCCTGATGTGCTCTAGGTGTGACAGACCCCCAAGGCACAGTGTCTCCTCCCTGCGCCAACTGTGACACAGCTACTGTGGTCTGGGCTGCAGCATGACATGACTATTCTTCATGTGTCTGCCCACCAGTGTGCAGTCCATCCATTCATTTGTTCAGTGCTTTGCTTATCTTTTTATTTTCTTTTTTCTTTCCTTTTATTAAAATGTATTTAGTGCAGGGTCTACAGGGTCTCACTGCACAGATCAGACTCATAGTGATCCTCTTGTGTCAGCCTCCCAAACACTGGGATTACAGGCATGCACCACCATGGCCAGTCTCATTTGCCATCGTAGTGGGCCCCAGGGGCAGGGCCGGCATGACATGCCAAGGATTGAACCCCATGCTTCTTATCATGACGATGGAAATATTTACTTTCAAGTTGCTCCAGAGGACTCAATGCTGTGCATAAGTGACCACAAACTGTATCCATGAGAGGCAAAAGTTCTCAGCCTCACATGCTACAAACTACACTGGAGAGCGCCCCAGGCCTGGCCCACTCACCATCTGCGAGGACAAAGTGGCAGGTTGTCTTCGGTTGTTGGCTTCAAGCTTCTGGACTCCAGGTCAGGGTGACTGGCCTGGCGATGCTTTGGGGAGTGGAGAGCAGGGCCTTAGAACTAACCTCACCCCACATCTACTAGCAGGCCTAGACTTGATCATCAGATGCTTGGGAGCATCTCCTGAGAGCTGCTGGTCAGCGTGGATTGCATTAACAGGGATTCAGGCCTTCAGCTTCACGGGGAGTAGAAAAGCCCAATGACCACCCGCAAAGTGTGTGTAAATAAACATGCGTGTGCAGTGGCACTTAGGGGGCTACAACTTAATCAGCTCATGACTCCCCAAATGAGAGCATCACCAACATGAGCAACAACAACAACAGAAAGTAAAAACATAGGGCAGGGGAGATAGCTTAGTAGAATAAGTGCTTGCATGGCAAGCCATAAGGTCCTGAGTTCAATCCCTGGTACTGCAAACAAACAAACAAACAAAAAAAAAAGAAAGAAAGAAAGAAAGAAAGAAAGCAAAAACAAGTGAAAGGAAGGAAGACACAGAGTGCGAAGTGTCAATTGCAGTCTTTTGCATTAAGCAGTTTTTACGTGTTCAATCATGTAAGAGGTCTGAGGGCCATGGGAGGTTGACATAAACTCTACCCATCTTTACCTGTACACTCTTTAATGTTCAACAGGTGATTATCAGTGGAGGGAGAGAAATTTGACTATTCCTGAAAATCTCTCTCCCTACAGTGTTCTGGAGACCAAAGAACCTCACTGTTCTGGCCTTGAATCGTCTAGAAAGAAAGCAAAACTGACTGTAACATGAGAAGTGAAGTTCTACAGCCAAAAAGGACTTTCCAGCTTAGAAATAGTGCTCTATGAAAGATTCCCAAGTCCAGAAAGTGTAGTACAATAAGATTCTTCAGGGTTCCAGCCCTGGTGGCAGCACAGTGACACAGAAGAGATAAACACTGTGGAGTCCCACGGAGCAGAGTTAGGACTGTGGCTTGCACTTCCCACCTATGCACCCTGGACACCCTTTCAAAGGTCTCAGCTCCTTTCCCCCACCAGTGGGGAAAGCCATAGGCACCTCCCAGGAGGTGTGAGAGGCTTTTAGAGCAGAGCCCAGAACGAGTCCCCAGGAAGTAGCAGAAGCTATTTCTGTTTTGTTAACTGGAGCCCTGGGAGAGGGGAGGCGGAGGAGGTCACCTTCTCATGGCTTTTCCAAATTAAAGAAAGTGAGGAGAGTAAACAGGACAATTAAGTCAATTAAGATGACAAATGTGCAGGGGGATTTTGGGGGGAAGCCATCGCTGTCAGCAGGGGTAGGTACTTGAAGGCCAGGTGCAGAGTTTCATTAGCACTGGTGACTGAGAACAGGAAGCTGAGACAATGTGCTGGAAACAGTGGGGGCCTGAGGCACCCCAGGGGGACCCTAACTTCCCAGACTGGAATCCCCCAGGATGGCTTTTGCATTAGAAAAAAGCATTAGCCAGACTCTGTCCTTTCACTCCTATAATTCAAAGCAATCTAAAATAAGTCTTTTTCCCTCTGGTTTCTTCTGGACAGGTGGATCTCATCATTCAGGGCTGGGGAGATAGCTCCGTCTGCCCCGAAAGTGCAAGGTCGTTAAGTTTGAACCCCAGTCCTGCCAAAAACAAAAAAGAAAAGCAGCTGGGTCTCACTGTGCAAGGATTCGGTTAAACATGAGGGAAACTTTGACAAGTCGGCCGTCCTCTCACACTTGATCCATTCAGCAAGCTCAGCACACTGGCCTCTAAATCGGCTCTCGTGTGGGGTTTACTGAGCACACACAATATGGAGGCAAACAAGTCCTGCTCTGAATGTAGCCTCTGGCATCATCACTGGTGAACTGCATCATGTTGGGCAGTTCTTTAACTTCTCAGTGCTTCAATTTTTCCATCTGCGAAATGGGGCTAATGGCATTCATCGGGCAGAGCTCTTGTGAGGATCAAGTGAATGAATATGGGTGACTCCCTGGATGCCTGGCGCAATGTAAAGTCACACTAGTGAAAGTGCCAGGCCTGACAGCTTTGCATGAACTGACTTTACTTCCCACAAGGGTCCTATGAGGTAAGTCTGCTTGTTAACCCCATTTTGCAGATGGTGATACTGAGGTTGTATGAAGTGGTGCTCTGGCTACTATGACATCTGACAAGAGATGATAAAAGAGTAGCCGCTAACATAAAAAAGTATGAACTAGTACCGCGGTATGCTAGAAAGACAGACAGCGTGAGTTCACTATTTGGATGGGGATGGGTTCTGAGACATGTGCTATTAGGCCCTTTCATCACTATCAGCATCAGAGGACGCTTGTTCTGATACAGGGAGAAAAACTGATCTCGGGGTGGATGACCTTCAAATGATACAGGGACCCTCCAAATGATATAGGGAAAACTGAGCTCCCAACCTGACCTGGGAGGAGTTCCTGTTCTCAAACACCGAGGAATGAATTTTAGTAGCAAGCGGAGATAACAAGCAGAACATATTTATTGAGGGAAAGAAAGCTCCTGTCTGTGAGAGCAACAGGGTGGGGGAGGGCAAGTGGGTGGTCCCCAGGAAGCCGGTTCTTCCAGGGACTTTTATAGTGTAAAACCATGCAGTGAGGCAGGTCTAAGGTGGTAGAGAACAGGAGAACTTGCTTAGGTGGGCAGGAAGTGGGACAAAACTATGGTCAACCAATGAGATTATAAGCACATTGCTCAGGTAATATTGGTTAAATCCAATACTGAATGGGAAAGCAAGTCATATAGCAAGGGGGCATGAATGGGAAACAGGGTCTCTTCCTGTTGAGGGTTGGGTTAATGACTCATTTAGGCTCTTTTAAAGTGGTTGATACCTATTTAGAACACCAATCCGTGATACACATTCCTAGGGAAGTCTGTGACTACATTTGTTTTCTCTTTTGTCTTGAGGTCTGGCCCACAGCAGGGGTCTGTCTCTCTTACCAAATTGTGAAGTGTTTTTGAGAAGTGTGGTTTTTTTTCCTTTGACTGGCTCAGGCTGCCTTTTGGGTGGATCTAACCACCATCCCCCATGCCTGACTGGGATTAAACCGCTGAACTAACCCAAAAACTCCTCTCTTACCAAGTTGTAAAGTCACCTTGTCTTCCATATTGCCTCCTTGAGGATCTGGCCCTGTCTGACTGCCTATAATATTTTTATCTAATTCAGCTGTCTATAACAGTTCCACACGATCCACTGCCACTGTGCAGTGTTGCTGCTCCGATGGTGTAGACACACAGCACAACGGCAAGAAACTATGCACCTAAACAGATCTAGAAAAGGTACCATCAAAATGTGGTCTGAAAGATGGAAATGGTACACCAGCCTAGGCTGGCAGCATGCCTGGAGCCCTTGGACCTGAAGCTGCTAGGGGTGGGTTGGTGAGTGGGAGGGAAGGTGAAGCCCAGGACAGGCCCTCGTGCTGGCCAGCCAGGACAAATACACTCCATGCTTGAGCTCCACTAAATTCATAAGCAGTTTCTTTCTTTAACTAAGCTCCCCTTACTGCAGTTTTTTTTTTTTTAACTTTACTAACATTATGTTCTCTTTTTAACTTTTTGACTCTTTTATAATAACACACACACTGTAAGTGTCAGGAACTTTGAGCACTGCTGTGATCCTACAGGGCCGCCCTTGGATATGGGGCATGTGACCACACTGAGGTCTTGGACAGGATTCCCAGCGCAGAGCTCCAAAAGTCCTCAGCAATTTGTTCTTCTGTATGCTGCAAGGGACTGTTTCCTATGGAGGGTACCACGTGCTGCGACAGAGAAAGCTTCCTGGCTCTTCTTAAGAAAGTCACCAGGGGCTGGTGAGATGGCTCAGTGGTCTAAAGCACCTGCATAGGAAGCTTAGGCAACCCAGGGTTGATCCCCAGCCCCACATGCTGCGCCAGCCCCACCCCCAGGGCAGGCTGAGCTGGCCATAACATAAACAAATAAATACATATTTAAAAAAAAGAAAGTCACCAATGTCACATCAAAGGCTTCAAGACTTCACCTAACCCTGGGTGGATGATAAGGGGTGCCAACTCCAAATATGAATTTTGGGATGACATTTCTAACACACACATTTTGAGGGACACATTTAATTCCTAGTGTGTAGCCACAAAGACAAGAAAGTGACCACCAGGACTAGAAAGGACACAGGGACACAAGTCTCCCTCAGGGTCTTCAGAAGAAGCCAACAACATTGACTTTCTGACTTTGGTCCTCTCACCTCAGTATGGAAAGAAAATAAATTTGCAGTGTTTTCAGCCAACTACTTTGTTTAACAGCTCTAGGAAACACGTACCACACCTCGGCCATCTTCCTAAGGCTTCCCAAATTGTGAAGGATTTCTGCAGAGACTCTGAGGCTAGGCAGGAAAACAGAATGAGACATAAGCACTGTCCTGGGATTTGCTGTTGTTAGCTCTATCCTAATGGTAGCAGAGCTGTGTGTGTCTACACAACGGTGTGTTTGCCGAGACTCCACTGGTCCATGCTGGTAGAGCATGGCGGACTCATTGTGTCCGAGAGGTGAGGTCACTGTGGGTAATTCTGTTTCTGTCCCAGTCCACAGCTTGCAAAACATGAGGGTCCTGGGGCAAGGACATGTAGGGGGGGAGTGCCACCCCCAAATCATGGCTACCTCATGGCTTTGAACCTGGCCTTGCAAATTTCCTCCAATTAGCAGTTCAAATGTTGCTTTTTCTTCAAAGCAGAGCCTTAAATTTTACTGTCTCGTTACCCTTTGCCTCACCAGTGTCTCCCATCTATGGCAAATCCTTTAGTCTACATTCCTTGGGTACTCAATTTAGTTATTTATCTATCACCCCTCCAGGCAGGGTGTCACCATCCTTTAACTTGGAAGCACTGTTTTTCTTTTGCTTGACATACACTGACCTCAATCTAACACAGCCCTGGGATTCCTCAGCACCTCCCAAGCCCCTGTCTTTAGCTCAGTCAGTAGCAAATCATTTTGGGCCTTGGCTCTGGCCCTGCCCCCTCCTGTGCTGTGGTGACCAGCCAGAGCTCTCCTCCTGGCCCAGCCATTGCTACACTCACTCTGGACTCAGGCTGCTCTGCTCACCCGCATGCCTGTGCGCTAAGATCAAACAGCCTTGCCCTCATTTCCCTAATCTCCAGGAGCCCAGCTGAAATGGTTCATAAGGCCTTATGAAGACTCAGACAATGCAAAAAGAAATTAAAGCCTGCATGCCCAGCCTGGCACCTGCCCAGGCTCCCCTGATCCAGCATGGGTGCCCAACGCCTCCGTAGGCTGCGCCTCTCTAGCCTCTATTCTGGGAGACGCTGCCTCCTCCAGCCAGGAGGAGCCCCTTCTCTTTCAAGTCTCATTTGCTGCAGTTCCAGCTTTTGCTTCTTTCTAGGAACAGAGGAGCTGGGAAAACCCACTGCCAACAGCCTAGTGTTATCTGGCTCTTTGTCTCTGGCAACTCAACTGTGGTCACTTCGTTGATAAGTTAATTAACAGATCAATGCTCCACTACTTTCCACAGAGGGCTGAAGAACAGAGGCCCTAGATCTGGCTGGCTGGCTGGCTGGCTGGCTGGCTGGCTTTCTTTCTTTCTTTCTTTCTTTCTTTCTTTCTTTCTTTCTTTCTTTCTTCTTTCTTTCTTTCTTTCTTCTTTCTTCCTTTCTATTCTTTTTTTTTCTCTCTCTCTCTCAAAGCTTCAGAGATTCCAAAAAAGATCTAAACAACTGCAATCACTGCTTTTCAAATTTTTAAGTACAGTACCAAAGATTTGATCCAGGGCCTTCATATTGAGCTACATGCCCAGCCCTTCTTTTACTTTTTACTTTGAAGAGGCTCTTGCTAAGGAATCACATTGATTGGGCTGGACTTGAACTTGCAATCTTCCTGCCTTGGCCTCCCAGAGTGCTGGAATCACAGGTGTGCACCATCACATCCAACTCCTTGTTTTGAAGACATTTGCTCTTTGTAGTTCTAAAATACCAACTTCATTTTTTATATTTAAGTATTAAAAGAAAGACTTTTTCCAGTATTTCTCCATAACATTTTCTGTTACAGGTCCCATTTCCTGGATCCTGTAGCCTAAGCAGGTGCTTTAGACCGCTGAGCTATCTTGTTGGCCCCATGATGAAATCATTTTTAAGGAAATTTGATTATGTCTCAAAGAAAGGATAAATATAGAAAATCACAGTTGACTATGAATCTAGGGAGCACGAATCACATCCTTACCAAACTCTCTGTTGCTCATGGGACAAGATGGGGACAG
>PVKN010019760.1:0-16233 GCA_004027915.1 Capromys pilorides | reverse complement strand
TTCCTATTGAAAGCTCTAAAAGGTTCACCATCATTCCTTCTCTGTGATAAGCTACACGGCTACCTGGAGAAGGCATAGAAAGTATCCTTTCTGCTTCCATTATCTTGAGAGGAGAGCCCAACACTACAGTATGGGGCTCCCAGATTTTGTTGAACTTATGAAACAGTGTTTTATATTTGCTTCCAGTTATTCTTCTTTCCTCAACCCCAAATGCAGATGGAACTAGAATGTTAAATAAGGCTGAAGCAAGGACTCCTGGGAAGATGGCGAAGTGTTCAACACTATTAAATCCACCCCTCTCCATGATTCAGCATCCAAACACTGGAAAATAAGAAACTGGGAAAGAAAAATAGAGGGAGATTGATCCCTGGGAGGGATCCCTAGGAGGAGTTGTTTGTTGAGTTTTTCTGTGTTTTTTTCATGTGTGGACACTGGTTTTAAATTTTGTTTTGTTCTTTTTGTATTTTCCTTCTTTCAATCCTTTCTGTCTTTTTTGACAGAAAAGATCTGAAGGGAAAATTGGAAGCTTCTGAAAAAGTAATAAAACAGACCTCAATTTAAAAAAAAGAAGAACCACTCTGCACTTGTTCCCTGGCTCCTGAGTCATGGTGAGAAAAAGTAAGATCAAATCAATGGTGAGAAAAAGTGAAAGCGAGTGACTCCAGAGGTCTCTGTGGAGAAAAGCACCAGTGGAGCTTTTCGCCATACTGGATGCTGTAGAGCTACAATAGTTGGTGAGTGACTCCAGTCCAAGGAACGAGATTGTCTCCTGGAAACAGCGCTTAGATGGATGACATTTTGGGGAAGACCAGACTGAGCTAAGGTCTCAAAGTAGTCCTGGTTTGGCTTTATCTCAGGGTTCCCAGTGTTTAAAACCCACAGTGACTGGTGAGGGACATCTGCTGGAGGTGTCCAGGGTCAGGCGCCATGGCTAAGCCAGCAAAAGAAAGCCAGAGTGTTATAAGCCAAACAACACCGGCCCCAACCCTAGACCCGAGGTCAAGTTCAGACTGACTTGAAAGCACCAGAACCAGAGCCTTGCCCTCATCATGCTGCCATCTTGCGGTGATTCCACAGCAACCCACCCTAATCCTACTGCAGCCCTGCTGGGATTATCCAGCGTGTAACTGGGCTCTGCCTGCCTTTTTCTACCAGTGGGAGCAGAGTCATACCCTGAACTGGAGGTTCAAGAACATAATCACAGCCTTCAGGTTACAGAGAAATTATTTTTCTTCACTTTCAAGAAACTTTTTTCATGGCAGGAGGTTGTTTGTTGGGTTTTTCTGTGTTTTTTTATGTGTGGACACTGGTTTTAAATTTTGTTTTGTTCTTTTTGTATTTCCTTCTTTCAATCCTTTCTGTCTTTTTTGACAGTTTCCCACAGTCTGGCAGTCCAATAATCTTTCTTCTCCTTGTCCTTGTCCTTCTTCTTCTATCTCTTCTTCTATTTCTCTTCTTTCTTTCTTTCTTTCTTTCTTTCTTTCTTTCTTTCTTTCTTTCTTTCTTTCTTTTGAAACAGGGTCTTGCTATGTAGCCCAGGCTGGCCTCAAACTTCAGGCTATCCTGCCTTGCCTCCCAAGTATTGGTACTAGAAGCATGCACCACCATGCCAAATTAGTTAATTTTTGTCCTTCAGTATTGTTTCTAATTTCTTTTTCTTCTTTTATCTCTCAATTGTTTTCCTCTTATTGCCTTTAAATTTTCTCCCCTTAGGGTAAAACCACTGTACTGATTTGCTTTAGATCATGGACCAGTGGCTGAATACAACAAATTAATAGTTATTACAGTTTGTTATTTTCTTGCCTGTGTTTGATATTATTGTTACTATGGAAAGTACTACTTTAGCTAAAGTGACATAGTTGTGATCAATTGCTCTTCCTTATATGTCAACACGCAGATGGGCTGGAGGTAAAAAAGATACTATAATCTACTACCAAAGATTTAGACTAAAGAGGCCTCATTCCCTAATAAATTGAACCTATCAGCACTAATAAATTGAAGAAGTAAGATCCTGGGATTGACTCAAAGCCAGAAGCCAGCAATGCCTAGAAGGCACCTCGGCAAAGTAGTCATTTCCTAAGGTGGCCTCAATGCTAGTAATAAAGCTACCTACCGTAAGAAATGTATAAACCTCAATGCAGAAGCAAACAAAAAATGGAAAAATGAGAAAACACAGAAATAAGATGCAACCCATAGTCCACAACACCCAAAACAAACCAAGGGGGCATTGGAATGGAAAAAAAATCAAGAGCCACCCAGCTGGAATTTCTGAAATAGTAGCAGCAAAAGTGACAAATGGATGAATACATATTTTGACAAAACAAAAACAGAGATAATTAAAGACAGGATGACTATAGGTAACAAAACAGTTAGTGAATCTAGAGTACCATTAAAGCAATTAAAAATAGCACTGCCTTTTTGCTGATAGATCCACATTAGCAAATTTTGCCTTTTGATCTGTAATTTTGCTAACACTTGCTCCAATTAAGGATTGTTCTATATTAATGATGGAAAAATCTGACCAAACTCGACTAAAAAAAACCACAATGTTAGCTGCTATAGTATATGGTAATGAGATGAATTAGCTTCTGATTGCGATCTGAACCAGGGTTCATGCGACATGAAGAGAGCCTGGATTCTGTTTCCCAACTACAGGAGTCTAGCTCTGACTCTCATCCAAGAAGCTCTTCCCTCATGGTTATAGGATGGCTGCCAGCAGCAATTTTGGGCGTGCTATGCTTTGTGCCTAGATGTCCCCCTCATGCAAACACAGGGTTTTTCCAGAGGTGGCTGAACCTAGAGTGTGTGATGCTGGAATTAGGGTGTGTAAATTATTCCACTGACTGGTTTGGCACAGTTCTGGCTAGGAGTAAGAGTGTGAGTGCTACATCCACCCTAACGTGCATATAATAGAAGGGACAGGGTCTCCTGTCCTTCCCTTGCTGCTTTTGCATTTTCACTGACATGACCGGTTGCTACACTACCCGGTGCCACTCTGCCTCAGAGCCAGCCGATTATGGACTGAAACCTCTGCAAACTGTAAGCTAAACAGACCTCTCCACCTTTAACTTTGAGCATTGGGTATTGTGTCCCAGCAACAAGAAAAGTAACTAAGACGGGGCCTTCACCTTACAGTTCTATTCCAATGATTCTGCTTCTCCAAGAGTTCTAAACAAGGCTCTAAGAGCTGGGTTTCTTCACCTCTACACTGTCTATGATGGCATCACAGTGACTAGGAGAGAGTGCACAGAGTGGTTGAGCTCAAGCCACACCTGGGCCATCAATCTCACCAGAGGTACAGGAACAGAGGTGAAGAGCTCGATCCCCAAGCAAATCAGATCACTGTTAGCAAAGGTAGTAAATTCTTAGCCAGACAGCTATCCAATGCCAACAAGACATATGAGATTCTTACTGGGGGCTGGGAATGTAGCTCAGTGGCACAGCACCTGCTTAGCAAGTGTAAGGCCCAGAGTTCGATTCCCAGTACCAAAAAATAAAACAGTAAATAAATAAATAAATAAATAAATAAATAAATAAATAAATAAATGATAAAAAAATTAAATTAAATTAAAAAAATTTTAAAGACCAAAGAAAAAGTTCCTTTGGAGATTCTCATTGAGCAGATATGTAAGATGAAGGTTTCAAGTATTAATTTGCTCCAAGTCACAAGACTGGATAATGCCATGGGTTCAATTTAATCTTGTTAATGTGTATAGTAAGACTGAAAAAACAGGTGACTGTTCAGCAGCTTGAAGTAAGGAGCTGTTCTAAGCAAAGATGTCTGAATACACAAGTAGTACAAGATGTTGGGGGAGCAGGGAGTTCAGAGAACTTCCAGAAACAACTCACTTTGCCCAGTGCAATAGTTTGGGTATTAAATGACCCCCAAAACTCATATGCCAAAGGGCGTGATAGTTTTGGGAAAAGGTGGAACATTTAAGTAGTGGGGCCTGCTGGGAGATCTTGGAACACTGGGTGCATATGCCTGAGCAGTCTGTCTTTCCTTTTCTTGCTGTCTTACACTTTCTGCCCATGAGGTGGGCATCCCTGCTCTATCACACCATCCTTGCCATGCTGTGCTGCTTCACTGCAGGCCCTAAAGCAATGCATCCAGGCAGTTATGCACTCAAATCTTTTAATAAATAATGAGTCAAAATAAAATTTCTTGATTTTTAAGTCAATTATTTAAGGTATTTGTTGTCTCTGCACCAAACTAATGCACCAGGTTGTAAGTGACCAGCCCAAGCTCTGACTTCAGATAAGTCCAGATTCAGCTTTTACTAGCCAAGTGACAGTGGTCAGGGACCTAAGTGCGCACCTCAGTTTCATCAGTTCTCACACAGTGACACAGTGTTCTGGGGTAATGCACATGACAGCATATATAAAGGAGCTGTGCAGCGCCTAGCACAGAGCAGCTCAGCAAATGTTTGATGCCCTCGTTCCCATGATAATTGGTCACAGAACGCAATGGCAGACAAAATGGTGGAGAAATAAGCTGGGAACTTATCCTTGAGACTAATCATGCTGAGGATTTTAGTTTTTATCCTGCAGAAAATGAGGATGATGGAAGGATTGAAGGGATCACCTGATTGATTGTTCATTTGTTAAAGAAATGTACAAGGACATTATGGGGCTACAGAGAAAAGTGATCAATGATGTACACTGTGCCTAAGGAGAGTCACCTAGAGGGAAAACATTCTCTCAGGCTTTCAGAGAGCAAATTGAGCAAGCAATGGCCGTGACTCATCCAGATGGCTGACACTGATAAAAGTTCTAGAAACAGCTATACGTAGTTTCAGGGTAAATCCTGAGGGGATTTGACTGACTTTGTCAGATACAAAAGTTACATTTTTTGCTATATAGGTCTTTCTTTACCTTGGTCTTAACCATCCAGCAGAAAAGTCTAACTGTGTGGTATAAAAAGTATAACCACTTAATATGCTGAGCTGTAAAAGGCTCAAGTCAACAGCTTCCAACATTGCCGGCTGTGCTGATAACCCAGTACTATTATGGACTATTGGACTATATATACAGCTACTTTCTCTTAGTTCAATAGAAGGAAGATTTGTACTAATAGTGTTTATATGAGATATCTAGTCTGAGCCAGGCATGGTGGTACAAACCTAGAATCCCAGCATTGGGAGGCTGAGGCAGGAGGATCGATGTGAGTTTGAGACCAGCCTGGGCTACAAAAGTGAGCTCAAGGCCAGCCTGAACTGAATAGCAAGACCCTGTCTCAAAAAGACAAAAAAAAAAAAAAAAAAAGATATCTAGTCTGCATCTTGTACTGTGAACAAATACTACAAAGACAACAATACACAATGTATTAATTATTGTAACTGTCCTACTAACTTGTTGGGAAACTGTCTCATTGCTATTTCTTTGCATTAGAATTAATTTTAAAAAATAAATAATTTTTAAAATGTAAGCTTCCTTTCCTCATGCAAGCCAGGAAGAGGGAGATCCTCACCAGACATCAAATCTGTCAACAACTTGATCTTCAATTTTCCAAGCTCCAGAGATGTGAGAAAGAAATGTCTTTCATTTACTCAGTCTGTGATATTTGTTTTGTTTTGTTTTGTATTTTAGGGAAGGGTCTACAGGGTGTTCAGGGTCTCACTACTAGATCAGACTCATAAGATCCACCTGTATACAGCCTCACAAGAGCTGGGATTACAGGCACACCACCACTCCCAGTCTCAATTGCCATCTCAGGGTGTCCCGGGAGCAGGGCCGTCCCTGCAGGCCTGAGGATCAAAACCCCTGGCCCCTGTGACTGCTTGCAGGTGCTTTAATCTGCTGAGCTATTTGGCCAGGCCTCAGTCTGTGATATTTGGCCACAGAAGCAAGGCTAAGGCACTCAGCACCAGATGTCCAGAAGCAAGCTGCATGGAAGCTGATCTAACACCTATGATCTACTGGTCCCCAAGTGGTCCCCAGCAGATAAAGCAGGCTGCCTGTGTGAAAGAACCACATGTGTGGCACCGTATCGTCCCACCCACAGCTACCACCCAGCAGCTCTATGGCTGTAGATTTTTCTCGCTTTAATCAAATTCCTGGTATCAATAAATAACTTTTATTTTAGTGACCCAGAAGGTCCTTGTGTTATCTTGCAGATAAACCGTAATTCACTTGACCATCTCTGCTATTCCCAAATGTTTACACTGTCTCTAAGTTTCCATTAGTACACTTAGTACTTTAATGGACACTTTGCACTCAAAAGTTTTGTTGCTATTGCTGAGGTAAGCTAGTAATGCCCATTTTCTTGAGTTCAAGACAGCAAGCATTACTGTCTTCTCACAGGTGCAGTTAGAACTCACTTGATAAAAATCTCACCTGTCAACGAACAACTTAGGAATGAATAAAAGGTAATTTCCTCAACCTAATAAAAGGTATATACTAGAAACCTCAGCAAACATCTTAAGAATTCACTTAAAAGTCAAGTAGGAGATATGATTACCCCTTATTCAATACTTCAACACTGAAGGACCTAGAAAAAAAAGAGAACAAAATGCTGTCTCTTTCAGATGTAGAGAAACATTCACATTCTCTACTTGTTTTATAATACCAACCCTTCAGTACAATAATTTGAACCATTAGGTGTTGCCTTAAAATTAACATTTCATTTTTTTATGCCTGGCTCAGCCTGCCCTGGGGGTGGGGCTTACACAGCATGTGGCGCCGGGGATCGAACTGCGGTCCCCGTGGTTGCCTAAGCTTGCCTAAGCAGGCGCTTTAAATCGCTGAGACATCTCAACAGCCCCAAAATGAACATTTTTAAGGTAAAAAATGAAGCTGCCCTTCTAAGAAAACAACTAAATCTCTGCACAAAGATGTAATTATTAGGATGTATTAGCCACTACTGTCATCGAGAAAGCACTTTGACAAAGTACAAGTTATGTCAATTCTGGCAGGAACACAGGATGGTGTATCACTCTCCAAAAGTGGTGCTGTAGCCAAGCACTTACTAGAGAGCGGCTTAAATTAGCACCCCCATACCATTTTGGAGATAAAAATGTATGCACATATGCACGCATGGATGTACGTTCCGAGGTGCAAACAAAAGAACATTGAAAAGACTTGTGCCAGAATATTGATAAGTTCTTGCTTTCTAAGTGTTGTAAACCATGTTACTTTGATAATTAGGAAAAATGTTTTCAAGGTTATCTCAACTGTCTTCTGTAGACAGCAAAGTAGTTCAGAAACTGCATACAGGTTTTATGAGGGGAGATGGTAGCAATGGTATGCTTGTTCATAACTCTCCATTCATGAAACTAAACTTTATTCTTGTTCTATTTTATCAAAGCAAAGGAAATTTAGGTCTACAAAGTTACGGGTTATTGTTTGTTTTGGTCTTCTCAAGACAAGGTGTCACTATGCAGCTCAGGCTGGCCTTGAGCTCACTTTGTAACCCAGGCTTGTCTCAAATTCACAAGGATCCTCCTTCCCCACCCTCCTAAATGCTGGGATATAACAGGTGTGCACCACCATGTCTGGCCTAAAAGTTAGTTTATATCTAGACATGTGCTGCTTATGTTCAGAAACCAGCTATCCTGCCCCATCTGGGCAGGATATATGCCATACAGCTATCCAGAGATCAGCTGGGGGAGATAAAGCTTACTAAGTTGGTTTCTTGGTTCCAGTGATCAAGTGAGAGCAGGGGAGGGAGGGAGAAAGGGAGGGCGTGACAAAAGGAAGAGGGGACTGTCACAAGTGTTTTGTGCATGTGCTTGGATATAAAATAGCACAACCACCACAACAGTGAGTATCTTTATGCATATCGTTGTAATCAGTACAATTTTTCAAAACAATGACACACACACACACCAAAAAGAAAAAACAAATAAAGGAATAGTGTTTCAAACAGTTACAGCCCATTGGTCAACATTACAAACTAGGTTTAGATTATCTAGAGGCTTTTAAAAGAGAACTGAGGTGCAGAGTTGACTCTCAAAAAAAGTGCAGAGAGAGTACAGACATAGCTAGAAATAAACTGCTACTTGTTAAGTACTCCTGGTGTTTGCATACAGCGTCCAATACACAGGGAAGATAGCAAGTCCAAACGGGTCTTTGTACATGCTGTGTGGTAGGTGCTACTCACATTGATTTTGTAAAGTAGGCAAGGCTGAGATTCTGATGGATTCACACTGATTACTTGGTACAATGCATGCGTTATAGGTACAGACCATTTTAACAGGAATTAGCTGGAGTTTTAAAATTGCAACATTCATTCTTGTCTTCAAAGGACTATTACCTTTTCCAACCATTCAACCAGTACTTACTGATTACAACTCATAGGCCATCTCCTCCATCCCTTTCTCAGGAAGACCTGCCCTGGGCAACAAGCAAAAAGAAATGCTGATAGGGTGCAGAATGCCAGTAAACGGCTCCATCTCCACCCACTTCCCCGACTCAGATCCTCAGGGAGCCAGGGAGCTGCCTCCCCAGGAGAAAGAGCAAAACTCTACTGGAGCCAAACGCATGACAGGTCTGACTCACTTAGGATGAGACAGGGTGTGATGATGAGGTGGGCTCATTCTTAAAGTCTAGCAAACGAAAGAAAATCGCATCATTTGCCTAGCTTTGGAAAACGCTGCAGGTCTCATCTTGTGGGGAGGCATAAAGAGAACCCACATCTCCCTCCTGCACCCTTCTCCCCAATGCAGGCTGTGGGCACGGCTGCTCATTGGGAAGCTGCACATTAACTTCACATAGTGCAGAACCCAAGGCCAAAACTGCAAGGACTGATAAATCATACTTCCCATCTTCTGTGCCTTTGGAGATGAAAATACTGCCAAGAGGATTAAATGACTTTTCTCGGTGTTTGTCATTCTTCTGTTTTCTATTTAAAAAAAAAAAAAGCAGCAGCTCGCACAACCACATTTTATTATTTTTAAAAAATGGCTGTCGTTCCTAGTAAAAGTCCCTTCTGAGACTGTAGCTTTGGCTTCGAACATAACACATCAATTAGTTCAAATGAGTCCTGACTGCACTGACAGTATTCCTGCAACACTGCCAAGGTCTTCCAGACTCAGAGATGGGAATCTACTCCAACAACGGTGAGAAGCAGCAGACAGAGGAGAGAACCTTTCCCTCAGCCAAGTGACAAGTGCATGAAGCAATTTTAAAATGAGCTACATTTCTAGGGTAAGGAGGTCAGAGCTGTCCTTGTGAGATGCTGTCACAGGACTCTGTAGCATATGGGGCAAGGTGCTTTGAAGGTCAAGGAGGGTGGGGGGTGTGGACTATGGCTTCCCAGACTTGCTCTGTACAAGCTCTGAGGCCACTGCACCTGTGTACAAAGAGCAACAACCTGCCTGTGGCACTGGAGGAAACGTGGCTAAGTCGCAGGGAGTTCCGGGAGGATTTGCCTCGAGGAACTCAAGTGCTACTTTCCCTGGGTGGCTCAGCGTTCCCAACTGCATAGTGGAGACAAGAGGTGCTATCTCTGACCGACTCACTGGGACCAGGACAGGAGCGGAGTGGGTGAGAGAGAGCAGGAAAGCACAGAGAAAGGCAGTGTTCAAGTAACAAAGTCATCCAACTGAAAAACACAGAATTCAAGTAACAGAGTCCCAGTGCTTTGTTCTGGCTTTCAGGCAGAGGTGACGTGTGTCTGCCGTGGAGAGCAGGTAGGTACAGGAGATGCTCTGCTGATCCCTGTGCAGAGCCTGTCGGTTATCTGTACCACCAGGGACCAGTGCTCTCCTTGAGAGGAGAAAATGAACCTCAGGAAAAGCTTAGCGGGACTAGCAAGCAGTCTGGGCCAAATATTTGATGCATATCGCATTTATGCTCTCTGCGTATAATCTTCAATTTGGTTACCCATCTAAATTTCAACAGTTGAAAAGTTTTTTTTTTTTTCAATTGCAGGTAGAAATAGAAAGTTTTTTTAAAAAGCTATACTGATTTTGTCACCTACATTTTAGCATAAGAATAAAAATCAATTTGGTGATAGGTACTGAGGGAAAATTCTCACACGCAAACAATCCCCCACCTCCACCCCCATCCCAACAGAGCAAGAAGAAAAAAGCAGGGGTATTTGCATCTAAGAAACTTGCTTTCTTTTCACAGTTCCTGCCCTAGCAAGCTTGTGTGTGCATGCTGAAGGAGAGGTCACACCAGAGAATACAAGGCTTGGGAGGTGCTGTCGCAGGGGTCCCAAGAGGCGCTCAGCACAGGGCCGAAAAGCACCTGACGGTCTAGATACAATCTTTTCTAAATATTTCACAAGGAAAATTGGGAAAACTTCACACTGGAAAACCACAATATTTATTTTTCCTGGAAAAAATAATCCAAAAATCCATTTGATCAAGTGGATGTGAAGACATCCCTCTTCTGGCTCCCACTACAGAACTTCCAGCTCCTGTTTCAGAGGCAGCTGTGGCTCCTCTCTGAACAAACTTCTACCCATTTTCATTAGATAAACAAAGCTGGAAGGGCGCAGCCGGAAGAGCGCCTAGGGCGCCGTGCCAGCCTGGGTCCAGACACAAGGTCGCTGGGAGACGTCATCGTCTCTTGGTGCCACTGTTCCCACTGCTGGATTTGCTGAAGCTCCTGCTCATCTGAGGAAAGTGCACGGTAGGCGTTCTCTCAGTAGGGCCATATAATCCCAAATTCCTGGCAGTAGTTGACTTGCGCAGTGGTTTGACACTAGGAAAAGGGCTGAAGATGGGTGTTTTTGAGTGGCTGCCATGGGGAGGTTTGCTGGTAGCTTTATTTTCTCCCAGGGTGCCGCACGGCTCTGGTACATTCTGCTGGCAGAGTGGGGGCAGGTGGGGTCCTGCCTCAGCAGGGGCGTCCCTTTGGTTCAGTTCCAAGGCTTCTAACTTCACCTGAACCGCAGACACGTCAACAACCGCATCCCCAAACACTGGCTCTGGGGACTGCCCTTCAATTGTCCTCATGGTGCCTTCAGAGTTGCTGCCTTCTCTTTCAGCTGCCCCTGCACAACTGGAGAAGTCCTCCCCTGCCCCGAGGCCGTTGGCCTTACAGCCCTCATTCTGCTCCTCTATCAGCCCTATGGTGTCCCCACAGCCCAGGTGGCTCTTGGTCCTCGGCATGTTCTTTTTGTGAACTCGAATGTGAGTTCGCCATGGAGAGTTGAGCTTTGTCTTAAGGTCTTCATAGTGGACAGGAGACGTTTTGTCTCCTGTATGGCCAGGGATGTGGATGACCGCATTCTTGGCAGCTCTGTTCGTCATCTTTATCTTCTTTCCTAAAAGAAGGTGGTTTATAACTGGAGAATTGTTTACCTGAGATGGAAGAATGCTGGTCACTGGCCCTTTGTCTGAAAGAAATATTGAAAGATTGTGAGAAACATACTACAGAGAAACACATCCACCTTGAACCACATGAAGATCCTCTCCCCAACCCCATATTCCTTCCCAAGCACTCTCTGTTACAGGCAGGGTCATGTGACTGAGGACAGCAGAACTGAATTTAATCCTAGCATCAGGAGAACAAAGTTTTCTCTCTTCAAAGAAGAGACTGCAGAAGGGGCATTAAAAGGGAATAGGGATTCTGGCCCTCTAATTATTAAGGAAAGCCCACTCTTCTTATTTTTTTTTTTCATAGACAGCCTCTGTTTTTTAAAGACAACAATCTCAGCAGTCTCTTTGTGTGTGTAAGATAGGATCTCACTAAGGGGTTCAGGCTTGCTTGGACTTGCTATGTACCCCAGGCTGGCCTTGAACTCATGGCCATCTTCCTGCCTCAACCTCCAGAGCACTGTGATGACAGGCATGTGCCACCACTCAGAGATCATATATGCAGAACATTCTTTGAAAGTTTTAAAAAATAAGATGATAAACACTATGATGCCATGAGTTATCATCTGTCAGCTTCTAAGAGGTAAGACAAGAACACAGCACACCCACAGGACGAAGTAAGTGACAGCAGAGATGGAGAATGCTGGGAACATCGTGGAGTCACGCTGCTTAATCCTAGCAGTAAGCATGGAAAACCATCTCTGTGTTCTCAGTGGATTCTGGAAGCCAGGTGACAACTGGAAATCACCAAAAGCTTTGTTCTTCTAGAAAGCACTGTGTATCACATAATAGTCCTGATGATTTCAGGGCATGAAAGGAAATGCATGGGCCAGTGCTTCAAAATTAAAGTGCTGCCACCTTTTTAGTTTCCTTTGTGACTATTTTCCTTTTAAAATACATTATTATTACTACATATTAATTTTATAAAAGTTTTTGGCTCAGTGGGATATTTTCTTTTTTAAAGGTTTCGTTTTGTTTTGTTTTTGTGCGGGGTCTCACTACACAGCTCAGACTCGTAGGGATCCTCCTGATTTCTGCCTCCCTAGTGCTGGGATTACAGGCGTGCCCCTGCACACCCACACTCCATCACTGGCTCAGCACGTCTGGGGGCGGGGCTGGCGCAGCATGTGGGTGCCAGAGATTGAACCCTGATCCTTGTACTTGCCTAAGCAAACACATAGTCTGCTAAGCTGTATTACTGGCCCTCAATGTGACATTTTCACACACGCATTTATTGTATTTTGATCTGTGAGTGCTTTTTTTAATGATTTAGGATAAAGCAAGAACCTTTAAGAGTTACCTATTCCTCCTAACAAGTGAAGCTACATTCAGTTGTTATGGAAGACCAGTCGCATCCTCACAAGTCACTTAAAAACATCAAATTTATATTATGGCTAATTCAGGACAGGCATGATTTTCATTAGGATATTTAGCTAGAGTAAGAATAATCACTCCCAAATCAGCATATATTAAACAATAAAGCGGATTATTCAGAGATTTTTTCCAAATCAAGATGGAAAATAAGCTTGCCAATCCTTGGAAAAGAGCATTTCCAACTGCATTCCAATTGTGTTCCTGGTATGGTCCCAGAATCCTACTAACTCCTCAGTGAGCACAAGCTCTTTAATGCTTTTCCCCATTTTCTCTGCTCACAGCATCTGTTACATTACTACCTAAGTGACTAGGATATAATTTCCTAGTCCGCAGACAATGAGATTCTACTATCAAATGCATGAAATTTCTCCCATCCAAGGATTACAGGGCTTTGCACCATTCTAAATCATGTGTCAACCCTTCTCCACAAGCACACAAAAGAAAGAAGTGGCGAATACCATTGGTTGAATGGTCCTTGGGCTCTGTAAGGAACCCATGGTTTTTTTCTTCTTGAAAGCCTAGCAAAATAAAATTTTAAAATGAGACGCTAAACATTCTACTACTTCATGGCAGCTGGGTTTGGGGAGGCCACGCTGCAGCCAGTAATCCTGAGGGGTTCACTGCCCAAGCTGAAATTGGAACAAAGCTGATTTACACCAAGGACCCCGTTACCTGCCCTGATGTACACCTGATGGACCTGCTGCTGCTGCTTCTTTTTAATTCGAGAGTACTGCCGCTTCAAGGCGTTGATGTCCGTGGTCATGCGCTCCATCATCATGCTGTTGAACGCCGCGTGGTATTCGCTTCGACAGGAATTGATGGCTCCCGGACTCAGCTCTGCAATGTTGTTGGACCTCAGGCTCTGCTCTTCGTTGGCCTCTGCACTCAGGGAAGAAACAAAAAGAGCTGTTCAGGGAACAGTGACAGGATTAAAGAGGAATTAATTACACCATAACCCAGCATAGTATCTTAGACTCTGGGAAATTCAAACCCAAAAACGGTGCCCTACAATTTGTCCAGTGCTTGTTTTGATTGGCTTCTATATTTTCCCATTAGCCTAACTGCGGGTCTCAACTGAGCTTTGTGGGTTCACTGCTTTTGTTACTTCTGCATTTATTATATAAACATGCACTCAACTGCTTCTAGATAGAAATCAACGCCATTTCTGAAATTCCCTTAGAGAAACATAACACCAGATGTCTAAAATCATTGTGCAGATACTCATACAACTGCCTGAGGATTTATAAGAGCCTGGCAGTTTGTACAGTTTAGACAGTCATTAAAAGTGCATTTTCCTTAAGCTAAAAATACAGACACATTTTATAAAAGTATCAAAATTTCAGACTGTTATGGCACTAGAAATGAATGTTTTTATTTATTCAGCAAATATTTCCTGGGTGCTTCCAAGGAGTGTTACTTCTGACGTGGCTTCTGCTGCAGTGACGTCAGCAGCTAGTAGGTTTGTTCCTTAAATAAAACTGAGATTACATCCAAGAAAAAAAAAATGACCGCAGTGAGAGTGTCTTCACAGACTATACAGGACAAAGGGGCAGAGGCCAAGGTTTCTGCAGTACAACATGTGAATCTGGACTGGACCCAGCTAAAAGATTAAGAAATATCAACTATTCTAACCTCTGCTGATATCTGCTGTTCAGGTAAAAGCTGAATATCCCAGAAATGGATTTCATTTGTTACTAAAACTGCTTCTCTCCAAAGAAGAAAATTAAAAAGGGGGGAGTGTGGCTTGGAATAAAATCAATAAGGAAGACGCATGCTCAGATGTGGAGACAGGGACGGTGCTGTCCTGGAGTACCGAACTGCACGGCATGCGGTAAGGACCTAGGAGCTGACGCGGCCTGGCGATCGGCAGCGGCAGGTTCCAGCTCACCTTTAATCTGCTTCTGGTACTTCTGAAGCTCGGGCACCAGGAGCCCACTGAAGGGCCCCAGGCAGCCCACAGCGGCAGCGATGGCGTCTTCGTCATCTGGCTCCTCATCACTATCTGTGACCTTGCTGTGTCGCCTTGCAAAACACAGAAAAACAAGAAGTGAAGGAAAAGTGATATTTAAAAAAGAAAAAGCAGTACAGTCACATGCTTAAACATATTTATTAACTGTAGGATTTATTAAAAGTCTTCCATCCTTGCCAAATTCTGCCCTGCTCTTGCCCTATCTAATTCCAACAGGTAACATTTATTACCAATTTCTTAGGTATTTTTCAGTTTATGTGTACCAAAGCAGATACAACTGTAGAATTCTTTATCTTTGTTTTGCAGAAATATTAACATACTGTAGAAACTCTTTTACATTTTGCTTTTAATCTTTCTGTATTCACACAGAGCTCTCTTACCCTTTTCCATAGCTGTATTATATTTACATAGCTCATGATATGCAACCAGGTTGTTCATGGTGCCTAGTTTCTAATATACTACTGTAAATAATACTACAATAAAAATAAGTAGCTTTACACATACTGTGTTTTACATGTGTAAAAATAAACCTGTGAGATAGGTCATAAAAATAGAATTGCTGAAGACAAATGATACATGGATGAATAATTATGGTACACGCTGTCAGATTGTCTGCCACAAATCCTTTAGCAATTAATCTCTCACAGCATTGTATGAGAGTATTTATTTGATATAGATTTATGAGCAGAGAGTATTATTAGGTTTTTGAATTTTTGCCCATATAGAGGTAGTAAAAAAGAGTCTAGTTTTAGACTGCTTTTCAGTACTGGTGATGTTTGCCATTTTATAAACTGTCTATTCCCATTCTTCTTTTTTTTTTCTAATTGCTTTCTAAGTCATTCATTCATTCATTTGGTGCAGGGTCTTGCTATGCAGCTGAGACTTGTAGTGATCCTCCTGTCTCAGCCTCCCCAGCCCAGGGATTGCAGGAATACGCCACCACACCCAGTTTTGGTGGCCAGCACAGAGCACCTGGAGTTCTAGGGCCAGCATGGCTCACAATACTGGGGATCGAACCCATAACCTTGAATGTGCCAGGTAGTACTTAGACCACTGAGCCTCTTTCATCACTTTTCCAGTGAGTGACCATTTTCTTACTGCTGTCTAGAATTTTATATATTAAAGACACTGGTTTCTATTTTGTGTAGTGGTTAAAAGTACTTTGCTACAAATATTTTTTAGTCCATTTATACAGGTTTTGTTTTGCTCTCTTTGGGCTTTGGCTATAAGGAAAATTATTTTTTTTAAGTACGTAAATTTAGTATTTGGCCTTTATTTTGATTTTGAGTAATTTACAAAGGCTACCCAATTTCAAAGAACTAGAGGAACTTTTCCACATTTTCTTCTACTCATTGTTTCATATTTTAATACTTTTGCCCATATATGAATATACAATAAGAATGATTCTTTCTAGGTTAATTCTCCCTGGCTGGATGTTATTTCCTAAATTGTACATTGTACATAAATCATTTACTATTGATTTAATGTACTAAAATTCAGCTCACCTCTCCATTTCTATGCCAGTTCCACATAATTTTAATTACTAGGCTTTCAAATATTTTGTGGGCTTGCTAAACATTCGTTCAATATATGTTCCAAACTTCTTAGGAAAGCACTAAG
>PVKN010019759.1:0-16230 GCA_004027915.1 Capromys pilorides | reverse complement strand
AAAAAAAAAAAAAAAAAAAAAAAAAGGATGGGGGGTGGTTGGTGATGTGACTCAGTGGTAGAGGGCTTGTTTTGCATGCACAAGAGGTTTGAGCCCCAGCACCACACACACCACATCAATTATACCATTTTACAGCTCATAATTGAGCTAACTCTCAATTTCACATGATCATTGTGTATTACAGCCTGTGAATCTCCATAATTTTAGACAGTAGGTTCAGTCTTCCTCTAAGAAACACTTTGCACCAAAATAGCTACCAAATAGGAGGATGGAAACAAAATGATCAACAGGCTCCTTGCAGGTCACCCTCCAGCCCCTCATCATCAGCCTTGGCGCTGTCCTTGCCAAGCACCATGGTCACGTGGCTTTCCAGGCGCCTTTCTGCCTCTAGTCACTCAGGTCACAATGCTGTATCCTTCTTCTTGTCCTCCTCTTGTTCCTCTCTTTCTCGCTTGCCCCAAATTAGGCATAGCTGGAAACGACTAGGTTGTTCCTAGCCTAGATGGTTAATTCCTTCACTTGTGCTTTTTCTCCTTTCCCTCGGACTCTGTACTTCCCCCACCTTCTTTTCACATTAGAGAGCTTATTTTTATTTTTGCTGTAATTTTGATTGGCTAAAAAAGTAAAGTGAATGTGTTGTTTTATCTATACTCTGACTGCTTTCAGAACAGATTTTTACTCTGTTTGATTAGTAAAATCCATTCAGATTTAACTATCAGGTGCCTACTGAATAATTACCATGTTAGATATGGACAGCAGTTTAAAAAGAACTTTCTTAACACAAGAAGTACCATCTATGCAACAGGACTAACGAATACGTAGACCACTTTTTGAAGTCATTTTTCAGCCTTATGAAATGCACCGAGTTTTTTTCCTTCAATATGCAGTGCATTCTACAAAAATATTCTGCATTGGGCAAATACAGAGTTTTTAAATGACCATGAAAACCTGGAGGTCTCGCTGGTGGCAGAATGTGGGCTTAGTATGCACAAGGTTCTAAGTTCAATCTCCAGCTGGAACCTATTCCCATCTGTTGTCCACACCTTCTATATCATTTTTCTCCCAGGGCTGGGGATCAAACCAAGACCTCTCAGGCATCATAGCAAATGCTATCCCATAGAGCTACTTCCCCAGCCCCCAAACCTTTGTGTCTGCTGGTGTTTTGACTGCTTATTCAGAGCAATAGATGAGCTAAAATCAATCATTGTGTTTCTCATAGACATTCTTGTCATATATTTTGAGGTTATGTTATAAAGTACGTACAGTTTTTAAATTCTTACATACCTTCCTGGCACATTGAAACCTTCTCTTGTAGCCTTCTTTATCACTGATAGTTCTTGCTTTACAAGTTTGTTTTGTGTATTATTACATTTGTGTGCATCTTTTTTAGTGGTTCCTTCTGCCTTTTTATTATTAAATGTCTCATAAATAGAATACATTTGGTTTCTCTGTTTTGCCCAATTTGATAACTTTAGACCATTTATATGATATAATTGTTATTTACAGTTAAAATCCACCTTACATTTTGTGCTGTTTGTCTTGTTCTGTATTTCATTTTCTCTCTTGCCTTCTACCAGATTGGTTATTGTCATATCAACAGCCATGGATATAATGCCTTCATTACTGCTGTACATCTGTACATAGTTTCTAAAGTGTCTACTTTAAGAGTCTCACTACAGTCTGTGATACAGCTCTTTGTATCTGTACTTTATCAGAAAAGGAAGATTTAGATCTTACAGTACTAAGTGTGAAACTCAGGCCCTGGCTCATGCTAGCTATATTCCTAGCCCTGGTACTGTTTGTTTTTTCAGTGTCTGGTGATTGACTCCAGGGCCTCCATGATCAGTTATATCCCCAGCCCATTTTTTATTTTGAAACAACATTTCACTTAAGTTCTTGAAGCTGGGCTTGAAATCCTGCTGCCTCAGCTTCCCAAAGTGCTTGAAAACAAAAACCAAACAAACAAAAGCATTTTTGCTACTAGAAGAAGCTCTTTCGTGATATTTTTAAAAAACGTGGCTTGACTCTAATATCCTGTTTTGACTTTTACTTTTCTCACCTGTTTACAGAGTCATCAGCAAAGTGGTATCAGCCCCGGAGGCTAAGCCAGCACCTTCTCTGAACAGACCCAAGACACCACCTCCCACCCCAGCCGCAGTCCCTGTGCACGTGAACCCCAGCCCATTGCCACTACCGCTCCTGCCCCAGGCTGCAGCATGCCCTGCTCTGTTGCCATCTCTGGCCCCTGCCCTGGCAGCAGCCGGAAGCTCCAAGGCACCTGTGCGGAGTGTGGTGACCGAGACCGTCAGCACTTACGTGGTACGTACTCTTGCTTTTGCACAGATGCCTACGGTGTCAGAGAAGTGTTGTCAGTTACAGAGAAGCTCCGGTATGTGTCTGCTGTTTCTCAGGTGCAAGTCCTTGTGATTAGAAAAGTATTTTCATTACATTTGAAGACTTGGCTTAAAATGTTGTATTACAATGTTCACATATTCAGTCTACATAAATATGTCAAATCACTGTTTTTCATTATATTGTTTTGAAATATGTCTGTATACCTATGTACAGCAGTATCAGTGACTAAGTATACAAATAGTGATACATATATCCTATATTGAATTTCTGAATCAATGCTGGGTCTGGTGGTGCACACCTATAGTCATAACACACAGGAGACTGAAGCAAGAGGACTACCACAGGTTCAAGGTACATAGCAAGACCCTGTCTCAAAAAAAAAGAGATGAATTTCTTAAGTAATTACTTACAATTATAACTCACATAATATGCACAGATTTTATGAGTTAGCTGGTATCTCTGAATTATAGGACTCTGTAATATTTTTCTGGCTAAGATTTGTGCTATCCCAGGACTTTCATGCTAAATGGAAATAAACTTTTACCCACAGTTTCCTGAGCATCCAAGCATGACTTTAGATTATAAAATCCACCATGCTGGAAGAGTCTACATTGTCCAGGGTCTGGTTTAGGTGTTTTCCCCATCCTTTATAGCAGATCTATTCAAATCCTGAATCCTCTAATAATGGAGTGGTGCTGTGTTCTGTGAGCACTACAGAGTGACATGTGAACAGAAAACCAATTTTTTGTTCATTTTTTGAGACAGAGTCTTGCTGTGTATTCCAAGCTGGTGTTGAACTTACTGTGCAACCCAGGCTGGCTTCAAACTCATAGCAGTTCTCCTGCTCCAGCCTCCCACGTGCTGGGATCCAAGGGGCGTGCCACCACACCTGGATAGCAAGATATTTTGGGTGCATGGTGGCACTGACATTGCCAAGACTCCCAGCTCTACCTTGCAGTGCTGCCCTTGGCTAGTGATGATGCTGGCCTTCGAGAGCAGATAGTGACTGGACATATGGAGCATGTTATCCTGAGCTGTGTACCACACTGCTCAAGGGAATGGAGAAGGAAGTTTAAGTATATTATTAGGAGACTATAATACCAACAGGAAGAAATTATAAAAAATATTCAGTTGACAAAGACAAAATAAAAGATGTAATTCTTAAAAGTGCTGTGATCATCAGATTGGTCATTCAAGGACCAGCGTGTCTGATTGCGGTAACAGCGCCCTAGTGAAGGCAAGTTGATCTGGAAGGCTTTTGTATCTGATCCCCTATACCTCTGTCTGTTCCTCTATACTGAATGGCTCTGTGGTAGATGCATTGATCTCTGTGCTGTCATTGGGCTTGGAAATGTAGACTCTCCAGTGGGATTTTGCACTCACTCCACCAAGATGGGTCCAACTGGAATGGACAGTGGAGTTGAAAACCTAAGTCATGGGGTCAGCAAGATAGCTCAGTGCACTAAAGCGCCTGCTTAGGCAAGCTTAGGCAAACACAGGGACTACAGTTCCTTCCCCGGCACCACATGCCGCACCAGCACTGAGCCGGCCAGAGTCTGGGCACGCTGGTGCACGCCTGTAACCCCAGCACTGAAGAGGCCGAAAGGAGGAGAATCACCGTGAGCCCGAGCTGTACAGCGGGACCCTATACCAACTAAATACACTTTTTAAAAAAATCTAACTCCTAAAGAGTCACTTTGTGAAGAGAGGGCAGAATGCACTTAGGCCCAAAGGGCTGACTCTGTCCCTGGCTGAGCACCTGAGCCATGGTGCTGGAGCTCCAGTTTCCCTGGCCTTGGCTACCCAAGGCTGCTTTTAGGTTGCAAATGCATTTAAAGGCATGGTGAACGTGAAGTGCCCAGTGCTGTCATGGGTGCTGTGGCACATGTTTTCATGTAGCACATAGTCACACCCCATTGTCTTCCAGAAAGGCTGACCACAGCAGCCATGGCTGTGCCCAAGATCTTCAGGCACAGTGCTGAGCCTGGGCTTAGGATTTAGCTCAGCAGCACAGCACCTGCCTGGTAAACTCAAGGTCCTGAGTTTGATTCCTGGTACCAAAACAAACAATGACACAGCCAGGGCCCCTGGACATGTGGCATCTATGACCGTCAGTTCACCTGGTGTCACACCTGCCCTGAAACCCGAAGGTGCAGAAATGCTCTTGCCCCAGTTTCCCCTAGGAAATCTTCGTGTGTGTAGAGTTCGCCTTTGTAGGGTTTCCATAAACAGTAGGCCTTAAGTGTATGCCTATTCGTGGTGTGAGACGCCTGTGCCCTCAGTACCTCCTCACACACTAGGAACTCCTCCCTTTTTTGCATATTCAATCAATGTTATGTTTAAAAATGTACAGGGAGAATCCACACCTTGCAAAATAAGTGAAGTGAAATTATTTGCTACATTACACTGGAAACTAAAGTTTAGTTTCTGTTTGACACTGTTTTTCAGTGCTCACGTCATATAATGGTTTCTTCCAGATGGATTTTAATAATGTAAAATGTGAACAAATGGTAAATTAGAGATGCTTCCTATTTAGAATTGCTAAGTTAAAAAATAAACTCAGAACATACACTACTTATATCAAAATAATGTACAAGTATGTAGCTCTCTGGCCTCGTGAGCCCCCTATTTCATTTGCCCTTTAGTTGATTGTACTTTTCTAAAAATGTCATAAAGGGAATGGAAAGTTACTTAGTAACAACTCTTTTATATCCTTGATCTTATCAGCTGGTTCAAGAGAAGGGTTTGGCTAATGAGTAATAAGGAGTACATGCCCATTCGGCTGTATGTATTAGTCCCATGCCTGTGGATGTGGTTGAGGAAACTGTAGTTTGTTGAGCTCTGCAGATTTCAAAAATATCAATTGTTACTGCCAGAAAGACCCAGATCATTAAGAATTTGCATGTCATTCTGTTCAGTAAGGATTCTTAAGTTTTTCTATGACTTACAAACGAGAGTTCAGAATATTCACTAGAAATGTCTCATCGTAGTCTCAATAGCTGTTTCCTTTTTCACGTAAATCTAAAGCAGTGATAACCGTGATCATAGCATTGAAGTGTTATTCTCCTTTCTTTTTAAGTTATGTTCATCTGTAGCCTTCTAGTATGTACTAGTAACTCTTACCTGGCCGCTCTTTGCTTCTTTCCCCCATTCCATCTCTCGTCTCACTCCCTCCTATGTGAAAACGTCAGATCCGAGATGAGTGGGGCAATCAGATCTGGATCTGTCCTGGGTGTAACAAACCAGACGACGGGAGTCCGATGATCGGCTGTGACGACTGTGACGACTGGTACCACTGGTGAGTGCCCAAGGCCAGGGTGGTGGAAGGGGGCCTGCAAGTCAGTACTGGGGATCATGGAGGCCAGGTGCAGAAGCCAACTCTTGTACGTTGTTTTTCAGCCTAAATTGTGACTGTGTTTAATTTATCTATCCTTCCTATAAAATAAGTAAGAGGAGATTTCAGGCTTGCCCTTTTCCTTCCTCTCCCTGATGCCCGGTAAGAGCTGCAGTGCTCAATAGTGTCCTCATGAGGTGATTCCTGATAATCTTAGCACAAACCACAGAGACAAAGATAGCTTGTCTGGGGGCAGATTTGGATTTGTTTGTTTGGTCCCTTTATGTCTTGCTATATAGCGCAGGCTGGCCTGGAACTCAGATCCTCCTGCCTCAGCCTCTCCACTACCAGGATTATTTGGGTGCACCATCATGCCAAGCTTCATCTAATTTTTTTTTTTTTTTTTTGGCGGAACCAGGTTTCGAACTCATGACCTTGCACCTGCCAAGCAGGCACTTGTGCCATGGAGCTATCTCCCCAGCCCTAGCTTCACCTATTTTAAACTTCTCCTATAGTTCCTCAAAACTGGACAAAGTCAACCAAAATACATGCAGCCCTTTTACTTTGTTTTTAAAATATCAGTTGTAAGTAGATACCTGTTCTGTTAGGGTATGTGATACTTACAGGAGAAAAAGCCATTGCTCAGGAGTATAGTATTTATAGTGGCAAAGAGGAAGGAGAAATGATTCTCTCTACTGACTCACATGTGCAGTAGTGAACAATGCAATATAAACTAGAGCCATTTGACTTTGATTTGTGGTACATAGATCACAGACTTGCTTTCTTCTTTCTTTTTTCTTTTTTTGACAGAGTCTCACTATGTAGTTTAGGCTGGATTTGAACTTGCTATGTAGCCCAGGCGGACCTCAAACTCTCAGTGATCTTCTCACCTCCGTCTCCTGAGTATTGGGATTGCAGGCATGTACCACCATGCCAGGCAATGTCATAGACTTTTTAAATGATTTGAAAATATAGAAAGGAAAAGAATAAGCATAAATACACCATAAACTTCAAGAATATCTTAGAAATAGAGGAAGGAAAAAAATAGGCCAGTTATAGTGGCTTGCACATATAATTGCAGGACTGGGAAGATAAGCCAGAAGTTCAAGCCCAGCCTGGGCAATTTTGTGATTTAGCAAAACCCTGCCCCAGAATTTAAAAATAAAAAGGATATAGCTGAGTGTGAAGCCCTGGGTTCAAGCCCCACTCCAGCCTGGAAGTGGGCGAGAACATACAGAAAACATGTTTCATGTCTTTGATGTGCAGGCCCTGCGTTGGGGTAATGGCTGCACCCCCAGAAGAGATGCAGTGGTTCTGCCCGAAGTGTGCCAACAAGAAGAAGGATAAAAAGCACAAGAAGAGGAAGCACCGAGCGCACTGACGTCCCGGAGGGCGGGGAGCAGCGGCAGCTCAGCCCCTCCTGCGCCCTCCCTCCTTCCCTTCCTCCCTCCCTCCCAGCAGGAGCCGCAGACAGCTCTGCCTCCCCAGGGCCATGGCTGATGAGCCAGGGAAGGTGGAGGACAGCGTGGTGCGCTCACAACTCCAGATCGGATCGCCCCTGCCCTGGTACACGCTGGCCTGTGGGTCCAAGCCCTCGGGAGTGCAGGACTCCGGCAGGGGCGCAGCCTTGAGGCCGCGCACCTCCACGTTTCTATTACCAGTGACAAGTATTAATAAAGACCATACATCGGCCCTTTTGATTTCCTTTATTATCTGCAAGGCCTTTTCATTACGGTGTTAGATGAGAAGATAATGTAAACCGCCTTGATTGTAATTTAAGGATGATACCATTAATCTGTATACAGTTTTCAACTCCTTTCCCTCTATAGTAAGATAATCATAACATAAAACTCCAGTTGGAGGAGCATTGGTAAATATTTTTGTGATGAGAATATATGAAGCTTCCCTCCTCCTTCGCCCTGTTTTTAGTACTAACATGTAAAATGTTCAGGCTTTTGTGAAATACCTTATATTTTTTAAGAAAAAGGTTTCTATCATGTCCTGTTTGCTTCTGTGCAAATTATTTTTGTTTATTCTAATGTATTTTGTACCTTCGTTGCATTCTAATTTTGCCCTTCTTTAAACTGCTGGAGTCTCTTTGCTGCTTGTACATTTCATCAACTTGTATAAAAACTTCATACTAAAAAATTTCCCCTAATGTAAATAATAAATATTTATGAAGTAGTTATTTTTTAAATTTTTATCGTGTTTAATTCTGGCTTTCTCTGAAATCCACCGTGATTTCAGCTGTGTCTGTAATTGCTGCTGTACATAAGCAAAGGAGACTCGGAAGGGAACCATTACCTGGAGGTGCCGGAGCAGCCGGGCCCTGGGGGAGAGGACCTAGCAACTGGGGGGAGCACGGGCTACCTCAGCCTGTAGCTCATGATTCGGGAGTGTTTCCTTTGTTACTTATTTTGTTTCTGTAAACTTATGTGACTTTTATTCAAAGGACATATAGTTTCCATGAAAGTGAAAACAAAAAGCCCATCACTGGAGCATTTTGTGTTATATTGTTTTATTTCTACAGACTTGTTCATTGATACTGTACTTTAAGGCTGAAATGAAGTAGATTGCTTTTTTTAAGAAAACATCAAATTTCAGGGCACCAGAAAACTATTATATTGCTATACTGCCCACTATTTATTACATGTTATAGGTATCTGAAAATAAACCAGATATTTTATTTTCAATGTAAGAACATCAAATTTAACTTTATTAGCATATTTTAGTGACTTGAGAATAAACAGACTTTTACTTGATTTTGAAATAATCCCAGTTGGGGCCCATGTAATGGAGAGCTCTAATGCTAGAATGTAGGCTTTGAACCTAATACAAATATATTAATAGAAAATGTGATTTTTTTTTTTTTTAAACTGGCAAGTCAGTCGGTATTAGTGTGTGACTCAGTCATATTTTAGAGCTTACTATGTGGTTACAGGAATGTGGTTTTCTGCCATAAATGTTAAATTGCAAATGGATGAAGATGGTATAGACCTTTTAAAAAATACAGGGTATCATTGTCCTCCTTACTCTGGAGGCCACAATTTTTCTGTCCCTGTAGAAATAAGCAGTGTGTTGAGATATGCAGTTTTTGTTTTATTCATTGGAAATCATTTAAATACTTTATACAGTATTTTCACAATCACAGATATACCCATGAGTGCTTATTTGGAGAGGGACAAGGGGTGGGGGAAGTATGAAATAAAGATTATTGGCTGTTTCATAGTTTGCTTTTCCGTTTTATTTCTTTAGGGTTTAGTTCCTTGAGGCACAGTCAGTGGGTCTAAAGTTCCATGTGTAAGTGAGCAGGTCCTGCTACTGAAATAAGGAGGTGCCTAGATGGAACCTTCCTCCTAGTCCTACCGAAAGACTTCTGCCTGAGCTACGTTGAAGGAATTTCAATCATCTTGTTGTCCCTCACTATTTCATGGTTGCTTTCCTAAATCCAGTTCATGATTTTATAAATGGGCTTTGCAATAATAAAACCAAAGAATCATTTTCAGGGGTCTGGATGGCTCAAGGGATTAGTAATGGAATACAGAGCCTTTCACCTCTAGGTCAGCGAGTCGAATCTAGTCCAGGTCACCAGAGACCCATAGTTGTCACCATCTTAAGACTGCTCAGTGGCCTGTGTGAAATGAGCTGGCAGCCTCTGCCTCTACTGGATGGTTGGCTGTGACACCAACTAAACAACTTCAGAAACTATAAAAAGAAATGTGGCTTTGAAAATAAAACATCTACAAGCAAAATTTAAAAGTTTATTGTAGTCATTCTCCAGAAAGTAAAGAAAAGGAACAGTGCATGAATACGCAGTGTTACAAAAGGATGGAGTTAAGGTACTTGTGCCAAGAAAGTTCAAATGAGAAAAGCAAAAGCCTGTGTGCAGAGGAGGCTGTAGGGAGCCCCAACTAAGATATATATATGGAAAGATGGGGCTTGACTGGAGGGGGAAGAAATCGCCAGTAGGAGGAATGTGAGGACCTTCTGCGACTGAGAACTAGACACGAAGGAATGAAAAGTATTTCCCTTTGGAGAGAAGTTCCCCAGTTGTAAGTAAAATCCTGCCCTGATTTCATTTATTGAGCACTATCATTTGAATAGCATCAGAGCTGTATAAAGAAAAGTAGTAAGAAAAAGAACTTCTCCTAGCCAGCGATTTTACTGGAGGAGATGGTATTCAAGAAATGGACACTCACAGGAAACTGAGCTCTTCTGGTGCGATAATCAGCCTCCGGGGCCAGAGGTAGCTGGCCGAGCATAATTTCTGTGGCCAACAAGGTGTTTCTCTTCTGCAGGTGTTTGCTGTTAAGGACAGTGAGGATCCTTATCCTCCAGCTGATTTGTGGTTCCAAACGTCCTGAAGAAAATCAGAGGGTATCAAGAGTATTCTGACTTCGTCGGGCTTTTTCAGAGATAAAACATAGTGCATTACTCCTCTGTGTCACCCAAACCTCCTTTGTTCTCCTTTCAATAGGATGGTTAAACAAAGACCTACTAACCAAATTAAAGTATAAAGTGAACACGGAGATATGGAAACCTGCCCACTGAGAATGCTAATGAATGAGTTCACTAAAGACATGCTGGCTAAGTTTTCAATACAAATAGTTTTATGGCCAATCTCTCCAGATCATAGCAGTTTCTTTAGAAGTTAAGTCTAAAAAGTAGATGAGTTACCTCGACTAAGGAATGAAATAGATAATACCCTGAATAATGTCTCTTTCCACAATGCTATCAATCATTTCTGTTAGAAAACTATTTCTTTTGAGAGTCTCGCATTAGTCTAAAAAGTATAAAGTAACTATTAAGCTATGTTTGCAGGCCAGTAGAGGACACTGAAATTAGATATTTAGATGGACAGCTGGGCAGTTTATATTCATTGCATTTGAATGAAACATTTTGGCCAGGGGCAGAGCTCTATCATGCAGCATGTGTTTAGCATGCTTGAGGCCCAGAGTTCCCTCCCTGGCACCAACATCATTAATAAATTAACAAAGCATTTAGGACACACGTAAGTTATTAAGACACCTACTGAAAATGAAAAATAAAACAAGACACTACCTGGTTGACTTTCTCATCCTGGGCAACAAGGCGCTTAGTCTGTAGGAGAACAAGTTAAACATCTTCATTCCTCGTGTGCACGTTCACTGGGCTCGTTTGGTGGGGATGACCACAGTTTGTTTTACAGGGTGTGGAAGCTGAGGCACTGGAGTTTCTGCTCAGCTCTGGCCTTGCAGTTGCTCCTGCAGAACTATGTGTACCAAGGGCTGGGGAGATAGCTCCGTGGCTTAAGTCCCTGCCTGGCAAGCTCAGGGTTGTGAGTTCGATCCCCAGTGTTGCAAAAAAGAAACAAACTATGTATATGAAATGTATTGCACTAGATTCAAAGCATGGCCAGTACTTGCTTGTTGTTTGTCTGTTTTTGTGGTGCTGGGGTTCACACTGAAAGCCTCCATTTTCTTTTTAACCTTTTAAAATTTTGAGTCATGCTAAATTGCCCAGACTGGGCTTGGGTTTGCAATCCTCTTGCCTCAGCCTTCCAGACTCTTGGGATTACAAAATTTTGCCACCATACCTGCCCACCTGTCTATGCAAATCTTTCTGTCCAGGTTAGACTGCAACTGGCTTTTAATACTAATACAACTTTGTACTTGGAAATGCTTGTGTTTGCAACAAAATATTTCCATTAGATACTCTAGGAACTAGGTGAATAAAATTTACATGAAAAAAACATATAAATATATGCTATAAGACGTAAATGTGTTGCGCTTTCAGGACTGGGTTGTTTTGTTTTGAGAAAGAGAGGAATCGGTCGGTCAGAGTTTCACTCAGTGGCCTCAGCTGGCCTCAGCCTCCCAAGTAGCTGAGATAACAAATGCATGCCCACTGCATCCAGCTTGGAAGCATTAGTTCAGGCGTGGGACCCTAAGCAGTGGTTTCCTACTGTACATCCTTGGAAACCAGTCGTCATTCTGTTAACCTTTTGAGATCTTGTAAGTTTTTTCTTTGGTCTTATTTTTGAAAAAAGAAACACTTAGCATGGCCACTGAAAAATGTCATTGTTGCTGACCTTGAGTTAACTCTTGCCAAGTTAAATGGAAGGAGATGTTTGTGTTACTTGGAGGTAACTCATTTAGAGCTTTAGGTGTACTGAGCAGAGGAAGCTCAAGTTGTCTAAAACATCAGATTATGTCCTGATTATTTCTTATATCATTTGAGATCAGGATTAAACTTTTTGTTTTTGCTGCAGTTCACGTGTTTGTTTGTGACAGGATCTTGCTGTGTAATTCAGGCTGACTTGAACTCCATATTGTAGCCCAGGCTGGCCTTCAAAACAAGACAATCCTCCTGCCTCAGCCTCCTAAATCCTGGGATTACAGGTGTGTGCTGCCATGCCTGGCCTTTGCTTCCTTTTAGAAATATTCTTTGTAACTGGATTTAGAGTTATGCAACTCATCTTTCCTTCATTCAATAAGTGTTTGTCATAGCTATTTCCAGTGTTGACACAAACACTCGGGACTAGGGAGACTGCTCAATGGCATTGCTCTTGCACAGCATGTGTCAGTGAGGCTGGCAGTGTCCCGCCCTCGGTCAACCCACATAGTCTCCAAAATATGCTCATGCATGATCTCTGTGGGCAGAGATGCCAGCACAGGTCCCTAGCATGCTGGAGAACTTTAACTGATAACTTGCATAAATCCAAAGGGAGCACACAGCTTGAAAGGGTACAAACCAGACATCACAGACGGATGATTGTTTCTGAGGAAGGTTTGACCTGGCTGACTCCCGGTGGAGACTAAGGGCACACAGTGTGAAATACTGTAAAAATAAATAAGCACTTATAAAAATTGACAGGAAAATATGTAGGCTTCCTTTAAAAGTTTAAAAGGTGACAACATGCCAACATGGGGATGCAGGGCTACAATCCCAACGCTGGGGAGCCTGAAGCAAGAGGGTTGTGAGTACCAGCCCAAGCCAGGGAGAGGAAGAAGACAGAAGATGGAGAAAGGGCAGGGGAAGGAAGGCATTGAGAGAAGAAGGCGGGAGGGGAAAAGGGAATAAGGTGAAGGAGGCAGAGAATAAAAGAAGGGAAGGGAAGGGAAGGAAAAGAAGGGCAGCATCTCAGAGGCCAGTAGTAGACCGTGTGTTTAGTATGCTTAATGTGAAGGCAGTGGATTCAACTCCTGACACCAAAACTAAAAAGAAAAAAATGTAAAAAAGTATTTTTTTCAAGTTTACAAAATTATAATCTGCCCAGGAATAATTATTAGGTCTGATAATTAAAAACAAAAATAGATTTTTCTAAAGAAATCAATCTGTTGCAATAGATGTATTCCTGGTTCAAACACCAACTAAATTGTTTCAGATGTAGCCATGCTAAATGCCTAGGGAGAGAGGTTTTGCTTAAGGAATAGGCAAGGAAATAAGGATGAGCAGATATTACTAAACACCTGTGGAGTTTGTTTGCTTGTTTAAAGCATGAGGGAGGGCACCACCCTCTTCCCAGTACTGGGAATTGAGCCTAGGGCCTTCACACTGAGCTACAGTCTCAGCCTTTTTTCTCTCTCAAGACAGGATCTTGCTAAGTTCTGAAGATGTCCAGGTTGGGCTTGAACTTGTGATTCTTCTGCCTCAGCCTTCCAGAAAAACTCAGGTTTTCACTCCATAGGCTTGGTAGAGCCCACTGCAGCCACAGGAAGGCAGCCTCCTGGAATGCGTTGGTCTCCTCCCGCAGGAGGTCAGTCCTGTTGGGTTGGGTTCTGCTTGTCTCACTGAATCTGGGGGAGAACACAAAGCTGAGAACATTTGAACTTGAAAATGTGTCAGCAGGGCATCCCTTCTTCACGGGTCACGGCACACCGGCCAGATGATGCTGGAAGGACAATAAAAGAAATGCTTTGTTGTGGCCTATTTTCAGTATCTTTTAAAAACTAAGTTGATTTGGCCAGACCAAGGCCCTTATTAAGGTGTGTACGGCCAGGCTTTGTGTTTTCTTTCTGCAGCGCTGAGCTAGAACCCAGGTCCTCTTGCATGTTGGTGAGCACTTTGCTGCTGAGCTGCACCCCAGGCCATGCTCAGAGGCTTTGATGAGCTTTGTGCATTACCTCGCACCTCTGTTTACCACAGCCACCCTTTTGTGTTCAGGTCTTCAGCTGGATGCTGAGGAATCCAGCTAGCAAGGCAGTACCCAAGAGCGTGGGTCTTCAACCAGAACCCAAACTCCAGTCCTGCCTCTATCATTCAAATGCTAGATGAATTTAAGTAAATCATTTAAGTTCTTTAAGGCTTAGTTTCCATTCCTGTAAAGGAAACACAAGAAGAACATGTGCATTGGGCCACTATAAAACTAAATGAAGTGGGCTGGTGAGATGGCTCAGCGGTCTAGAGCGTGTGCATCAGAAAGTTTAGGCTCACTACAGTGACCGTGGCTCAATCCCAGGCCCCACGTGCTGCACCGCCCTCCCCGCCCCCAGGGAAGGCTGAGCCAGCCATAACACAAACAAATACATGAGGTTTAAGAAAATAAAATAAACTTTAAAAAAATAATAATAAAATAAAATTAAACAAAAAAAAGCGAAATGAAGTTATACCTAAAGCATTTAACATAGATTTTAAAAATTCAATAAATGTTTCTTTTGCTTAACCATTAATATGTGTTATTTTACTGTTTCGGTAATTTTTTAGCATTATGAATTGTGGATTTTTGGGGGGAATCTGGGACTCTGACATTTCAACAGCCCATCCCAAAAGAATGATCTTAACATTGCAATGCAGGCCCCCAAAGTCGAATATGAGTTGGGGCTGTTGGCCCAGCGCACTAGGAGGCTGTGCTGAGACATACCTGGTGCTCACAAGTGGAGGGAAGAAAGGTTTATTTGGCTCATGGTATGTAGAGGTTTCACGGCTGGCTGGCAGTAAGGCAGGGTGGCATCGCAGCGCAGGCAGGAGGCACAGAGGACAAGCAGCGGCAGTGAGTGACAAGCAACAAGCGAAGCCCTTCTCCCTCCCTTATGCCACATCCGGGCTACCCACCATTATGGCAGCAGCATCCCAAATCCCAGCATGGAATCCTTGATCCCAGCATTATGCATCCCACATCCAGCCTCCTCAGGAAAGCCCCACCTATGGCCTCATGAGGCTTTGTGGGGGGAACCTGGTTATAGGTCATAACAACCAGCAAGACCTTGTCTCAAGGTGAAAAATAAAAGAGGTCTTAAGATGTAGCTAGTGTGAAGGCCGTGGATTCAATCCCCAGTACAGCAAAACATTAAAAGTAAAATACAAAACATTGACCATGACATTGAGTAGGCAATTAGGAGGAAAGGATTCCTGGAATTGAACTCAGGACCTCACACTTGTCAGGTAGGAACTGTGCCACTAAGCTAAGTCCCCAGCTCCTAAGTAGGTGATTTTAGTTGTCAGTGATTTGACGTTTGACACAGAAGAAGGCCAGGAGGGACAGGCTTTTTCTAGCACACTTGTCCTCCTGAGTGGCTGATCCAGCTCAGCTTTGCAGGTCCATTCGTGCACCTCTGTATGGCTCGGCAGCTGGTCTACACTGGCAGGACTCGCAGCCAGTGCCACTTCAAAGCCAGTCTGTACCCCATCTGCCTTGGATGCTCCAGCTATTACCCAGGCAACCTCAGACCACTAGTGGGACAGTGAATCGCAGATCAAGTACTCTGCCAGGCTTCCCGCATCCATCAGAGCCAGGAGACATTTCATTCTTTTTTTTTTCCTTCCAGTAACACCTGGGGTTGAACCCATGGCCTCAGCCCTGAGCTACACCCCCACTATTATTTATCTATTATTTATTATTTTTATTTATTTATTTTTAGACAGGATCTCACTAAATCAGTAAGATGCTCTGGCTTCACTCAGATTTGCTATCCTTCTACCTCAGCCTCCCAGGGTGCTAGGATTATGGACACGCGCCTCCATGCCCACCAGGAACTGTCACTCTTGCTCAGTCCCAGGGCCTGGTATAGACCATGTATCAGGTACACTGAGAACCTAACTTGCACTTAAAATCAGCAAAGATTATAGGGCCAGACTGATAGCTCAGTGTTCTAAAACGCCTGCTTTAGCAAGAGAACAGTGGCTGGGGTTCCATCACAGGCATGCTGCGCCCGCCCCACTCCCAGGGTGCGCTGAGATAGCAACGGAGACTGGGTATGGTGGCATGGGCCTGTAATCCCAGCGCTTGGGAGGCTGAAGACAGGAGAATCACTACCAGTCCGATCTATGTAGTGAGACCTTGCACACCCTGTCCTAAATATGGAAAAAATAAATAAAGCCAGCACAGATTTCTCTGAGCTTCCTAAATCTATTCCAGTTGTAGTGGGTATTAATTTAGTGTGCACAACTCCTCCATTCCACATGCACCTGTGGGTGTTCTTCATCCCTGCGTTCAATCCCGGGGGCCCGGGCTCTCTCTTCAGTAGAACTTTCCAAGACAGAGAAATCTTTAACTTCTGCACTGGCAGCTCAGTAGCCACTGCCACAGGAGACTGTCACAGCACTGGAAAAGCACTGCAATT
>PVKN010019758.1:0-16238 GCA_004027915.1 Capromys pilorides | reverse complement strand
AATCTGATTTTCTTCTGGATGGAGGGGATATTATAGCTCAGTAGAAAAAGAATTACTGTGAGTGGGAATGAGAATCATAATCTTGTTTTGAAAACACCAATTGTCTAATTATTATGTAGCTCCTTATATTCTTTTTCATTAACTGTGGCAGAGAGAATTTCATAGTCCTGCAAATATGCTTGCTGGTGGAGAGAACAAATACATTTTTCAAAGGAAAATAACCAGATTTAGAGAATTAGACTGACTTGTTGACTCACTGAATGAATTAAATAATTCTCCCTCAGACACTTGGCAGAGTGAAAAATCAAGCCCTTCCACTTCATGGCTGGTTCTGTCTGCTTTTGCTCAATTCGTCATCTCCTCTTAGGGCTTGAAATTCCAATTAAAAGTGTTTTGCTACTTGATGACAGATATAGATGATGAACTTCTAAAGTTTTAACTCTATAAACATAAAAATCAGATTCGGTCTGTTTACACTTTGTATTCTAAATAAATACGTTTATCACTGTCTTCCATAAGGTGGTGAAGCACTCAATTTACACACACACATACACACACACGCACACACACACACACACACACACACACACACACATGTCTCTTTGCATAGAAAATCTCACAGTACTAGGAAAAAGAAATAATGCCAGAGAAGGATGGTAATATAATTGTACCCAGGTTGTGATTTTATTTGTAAACAGATCTAGAGAGTTATTAAACAATTGTACATGTAGTTATAATTGGCAATTAATGAGTTTTTCAATAAAATATTTCCTTTAGTTAGTAAACATTCAAAGTGCAACTGTTTCAGGCCAAGCATTGTGCTAGCCACTAGTGAACAAAAGAAAACATCTTCCCTATTCTTTCTGGGTTTCCCATTTAAACTAGGAAGCAGATATTAATCAATTGATTGCAGTGACGAATATATAGTTTCAAAATCAGAGGAGTGTTGAAAAAAAGAAAAATAGGGCCTGGGCCTCTTCAGTAAATTAATAAGAAAACAGTATCTCTTTGCAGAGCAGGGACAGTGGACCTTCTTAGCCTATGAGTTGAAAGAATGGCAAGAGCTCATTAAAGGAAGGCTACAATTCCAGACTGAGAGGACATCTATGCAAAGACTCTCTGGTGAGAGGAACAGGATTTGCATTAGAAAGGTAAAGAAACCCAGTTTGGTTGAGGCACAGAGTGTAAGAGTTTAGGGTGGACATTGATGAGAGATGATATTGGGTTACACTGACACATGCAAGCTGTACTAAAGATACCAGTTCTTGACATCTTAAAGAAAGGGGAGTGATTCACTTGTGTACTCAGCAAATATTTGAAATACTTCTGTTAAAATGTGCCCTTCTAAGTTCTGGGAACAGAGAGCAATGTACAAAAGGTGCATTGATTACATTTGTTTCCATTATGGCTGCCTGGTGAAAGAAGAGGGTCAGTACTCATCTCTACAGATTAGTTTGTGAATTTTTGCAGCAGTTTACATAAGATATGAATGTGATTTGGGTTAGAACAGTGGTGGTGGTGGTGAAATGGAGAGAAGTACTCAAAGTTATGAGTAGTGAAAAAGTAAAATTGCAAAACATTCTGGCAGTCTGAAGCAATGGAACTGCAAATCTAGGCAATTTAACAGGTTCTCTCTCTCTCTCTCTCTCTCTCTCTCTCTCTCTCTCTCTCTCTCTCTCTCTCTCTCTCTTCACACCAGCCCTGTGCCAGGCACCCTGAGCCACACTGAAAGACTGAATGTGGTGGTGCATGCCTGTAATCCCAGCACTGGGGAGGCTAGAAACAGGACAATCACTAGGAGTCTGAACTATGTACTGAGATTCTGTACCATCTGTACCATATATGTAAAAAAATAAAGAAAATAACTGGGAGTAAATAAGGTTTAGCATGAGAACTGTGTAAAGATATATATATATATATATATATATATATATATATATATATATATACATACATGGTTTGGTTTTCTTTCCTTTCTTTTCTTTGCTGATAACTTCCCAGTCATGATGAAGTCTTGGAAAGATTTTTTTGTCCAGTATTATGCAAGGATAGGCCACTTACTGAGGATTTTTTTTCCTCAGGCTGCCTTAATGGTGGGTCTGAGGAGGGAACCACCATGCCCTGTGCCTGACTGGGACTGCCTGCGCAGGTGCTTAACCCACTGAGCTAACCCAAAAGCCCACTTAGGCTATTTACTGAAAAAAAATACTATTTTCATCTCTTGAAGTGTCAATTTGTTTCACACAAATTAGCCTTGAAGGTTATTTTTCATTAATTGTTTTCAGAATCTTTGCCCACGATAGCTGATTATATTCTTAAAGAACATCAGTCAACAGAGCAAGTTATGCAATTAGTAAATTTAAATCATAACCAAAATACACTACTTTTGGACAAAGTTAACATTCCTCTATCTGAATAGTGTACATGTTATCCTACATGCCAAAGACCACCAGAAGGATATTGAGAGTTCATTTTCTTTTTGAGACAGGGTCTCACTATGGAATGCAAGCTGGCCTTAAACTCATTTACACAGCCCAGGCTGGTCTCAAACTGACAGTGATCCTCCTGCCTTAGCCTCCCTAGTGCTGGGCTTACAGGCATGCATCACCATGCCTAGCTCAAGAGCTAGTATTTTCTTTTAACACTTATTCAGCCAGGCACTAAACTAAGATCATTTCTAAAATTGTTTCAAGTAAATATTGTAGATTCCCTAAAAAATAAATGATTGTATATATTTGGTTAAGGAAACAGCTCTTTCCATGTTAATTTGCTTAAGGTTTCATTGTCTGTATTTGAAGGAGCTTAACTTTCTATACTGCAAAAATTTAACTCTAAGTTTGAGGAGTTTAGCACTAGGTAGTTTTGCTCTTCCTTTTAGAGCTACTTTCTGGGAAGATAGCTTTCATCAAATTATGACTTTTAAGGTTACGCTTTGAACATTTGGCAAAAATGACCATAAAAATATGATACTTCTGCATGAGCTGCTTGTCACAGAATAGCACCCTGTGCTCCATGTGGAGAATTGCTCTCTAAGTTTGGCATAGGGTGGGGATAATTGTTTTCAAAACATCCAAAGTATATTATCTCAATATAAAAATCAACCCATTTCTCTTCCTATCATATTATCCTCTATTATCACTTCAGTATAGTTTTTCTTTATATTAATCCTTTATAAGTACCCTTGGAATAAGGTAAGCAGTAACATAGTAACTGGAATACCATCTTCCTAGATATTAGCAAGCCCAGTCAACTTTTTAAGGGGTCTATAGTAAATATAAAACTGATAAACTCAGAAGGATCTTTTCCCAAATGCCTCAAAGTTCAAGCATCACATGTTCAAGGACTTAATCCAGCTGCTTGGTCTAGTATCAGGTTCCTCCTGACAGCAAAAAACATTCGCCAGTACTCTGCTGCCTTTTCACTCAGTAGTCTTTCCTCTATTGATTTATTTATTTATAAAATTGAAACATACTTTTTTCTTTTGGATTTTTAAGACAAGGTCTTGTCATGTATTTTAGGCTGACATCAAGCTCACTGTGTACTCCATAAGCTATCTGATTGAGGTTCTTTTTTTCATGTGTCAGGTTTTGTGCTATTGGGGAGAATTACTATGCTGAGAACAGATACCTAGTGAGAGAAATTCACAATTAACTCTCTCTCTCTCTCTCTCTCTCTCTCCATATATATATTTTTTTTTCTTCAAATATCTATATCTAGTTATAGATATTAAAGGAGTCCATAATTTCTGTCTGCTTGTGTTCTTACTTTGTTTTATATTAAAATGTGTGATTCTTTAAGTCTTAAACAGCATTTTAGAAGAACACCAAAATCAAGCAGCCTACTTTGATTCATTTTCTCTGGACACTGGATTCTACTCACTGCATAATGGGGGCAATGGGATTTATTCTTTAACAACTACAGCGCTGTGAACCCTTTGAGGAGTGGATCAGAATATAGGACATCCTGAATCTCCTTAGGCTTAAGTAAACTCTAACAACTCTGTATATGCCCATTTCATGCCATCGCTCTGATTGCCTAATGTGCAGACACTTCCCCTTTCAAATGTGAGATTCTCTCATGAGCAATGCATTTCTTTTATAAAAAGATACCTGCGATTTTCTTCTAAGGAGCCATACTGGATGGGAAGATGCTGAATCATTAGAAATACAAATCTTGCCATGGCTGCTTCAAGAAGCAACACAGTACCTTCTTAAGTCAAAGTAGGTCTTGTTCTGACTTCAGTTTCCAGAATATCTCTGTTCTCCCTGTTGTGAAGTTTCATTGTCTGTCTCTGACAAATTTCCAGCAGAGAAGCCTACTCTAACAAGTCATCATTGGTCTCAGAGATGCCTAGCATTGTCACATACATAGTAGTACCAGAGAATATTCCTAGGAAGAAAAAATGTGAAAAATGAAGCATTTTATTTATCAAGCAGCCAGCGACACCCCAACACCCTCATCTGCTTGTTACAGCATAAAATAATGATGTGTCCAAGAAGAAAGAGAGCTGTGCTTGTGCACCATGAGCCAATGAAACAACTCTAGCCATTAGCTGCTTCTACTGCTGCCCTCATATAATTTCATAACTTTTAGTGTCCTTTTTTTCCTCCCCTTTTGTAATATATAATGTGACAATTATACAGAGCAAAGTGATGACCTTGAGAAATGAAAAACAAACCCAAGAAACTTTCCTTGAAATAGTTCCCTAAAATATGCAGCTCCAATTCATATTAGTTATTTACATAGAGAGATATCTAAATGAGTATCTTGGGTGTGGTTCTAGATGTTCTGAACACTTATTTTTAAAAGCTACTCAAACCCAAATAAAAGTTAGACATCATCTAGTGTCACTGTTTAGGTCTAATTTACATGTACACTTGAGCCTAACATGGTCTGGAAGCCCTTGGGTCTACATAAGTAGAGGACTTTCTAGGCCCCATAATGGGAAAAGTGTGGAAAAATGAAAAGCTTATTGTTTACACATACACACACACACACACACACACACACACACACACACACGCACGCACGCACACAGAGCAGTCCTAGGAGTGGACAGCTACTGAATACCACCTGCTTCAAATTATGCAGCCAAGTAGGGAGTGAAAGGAACTGAGCTTCAGTTTCCCTCAGTACTGTTTCTGAGAATGTGAGTAATCAAACTCCAAAGAGGAAATGGTGTCAACGGAGTTGGGGAGAGTACCTTATATTATTCTCCCATTTATCCTCTACCATACTCAGCATAATGGAGATGCTCAATAAATGTAGATGCATAAATCAGCCAAAAAGTACTAATTCTTCCCTCTGTGCTCTACATTTAAGCACGAGAACTACCTCAACTTGTTTTCTATGGGTTGTCATTTAATAATGTGTAGAATGGTCACACGCACTTCCTCATCATGGATCAAGATGGATAATCCCAAATAATTTTGTTATGAATGACTGGATTTCCATACTCCATTTTGATAATGAAGTAGATTCCCATTCCCCTATCTAATCCACGTGACGTTTTGAACACCTAATACACCAGGTGATACAAGGCATAGAAAAGAGTATGAAAATATAACTTCTACTCTGGAGAACCATGTAGTCTAATGAAAATATGATCCACTGGTGCTTAATTACAAGTAGACTTTTGCAACTTGTTTTGCACAAGAAAGATGAACAACAAATAAAGAGCTTAAGAATACCATTGATAGGGAGGGAACTCATCAAGATAGAATTGATAAAGCAAATGTCATTGAATCCTTGCTTTGAAAGATGAGTCTGAGGCCAGATCAGGCTGCGTTTCTAGTGGAGGGCCAGAAAATATTTGAATGAAGTTCAAATGAGTTGACTAAGCAGAATCAATTGAAAGAGTGATATAATCACTCAGACCTGAGCTGCAAAGCCCCAATAACCTGACATGACTAAATGGTTTTGGAGGATTAAGTAAGGGAAATATTTTTCAGAATAGTTGCTCTGAAAATCAGACAAATACTATTAAAAGATAAGAGATGATAGATCAACATTCAGCAACAGAGAAGGAAAATCAGTCAAGGGATACATATGTGCTTGGTACGGTTTGTTAAATATATCAATTGGCACAACTACTACTTAACAATGATCATAGGTCACATGAATTATACCTCCAAACTATGTGCTTAACTGAGATAAGGGAGCATAAGGTGGTGTTATACTCACTGAATCAGCCCTATTAGACCTCCTGGGTGACTACATTGTTTAAGTCAACGCAAATACATGCTAAGCAATTTCTCAGGAATGAGTGAAGCTTTCCTGATCAAAATAGGAAAGAAAGAAGTGCATCTCATAAAATACTCCTTCTACTATCAAAGAAAGGAAGGCAATAATCACATATTTAAATTTATATATTTTTTTCAATTCTAGGGATTATATATAGGGCCTTTGCACTAAGGTGTATCTTCAGTTTGTTTATTTATTTATTCATTTGTTTATTTATTTTTTTATTTATTTGGTTTTATTAAATCTCTAAATTTCCCATGCTGACCTTGATCTTGCAGTACTCCTGTATCCACCTCTCAGAATTTGATAATCTATTTATTGATTAGGCATTGTCTTTCTGGGTTATTGTCATTCCTGTGATGGACCCAGCTGTGAAGTGCTCTAGGCTCTCAACTACAGAATGTTCATAAATTGGAGAGTTGATAAACGAGTGAGGATAATCTCAAGAATAGAAAGCATCTAAGTCTGCTGTGTGGTATGTCGTAGTCTGGGTTTGCATAGGAATAGATTTAATATAAGACACATAGTTTATGGAATTATTTTATAGCAATCACCCAAAAAGTCAAATGTCAAAGAGTGCAGGACATCTGTCCGTACTCTAGAGACCCAAAGAATCCATCTGTGGGATGGGTTCTCATGCCAATGTCTTGCATGAGTCCAGCTAGAGGCATTCCATATCTTATGCAAGTCTACTAGGAAGGCCTAAAGAACACTGGTGGAAGCTAGAAAGTTTGTACCAGCGGGATGTTTTATTTGTGCCAACAGGCTGAAGGATAAGTACCAGAGCCAGGAAGCAACACTCAAAGGAAGGATCGGAACTTCCCTGAAAAGAATGTTGCAATCATTAGCAACAGTGAGAACTGAGCCCTTCTAATGATGAGTCTATCTTAATTCATATCAGAAAAAGCCAGCATGACAAGCTTCTTCAGGAGGATCAACAGCACATCATCTTCCCTTCTCCATTAATGCTATTGGAAACAGTCCTCAGATGGGCCTTCCCAATCCAGAGCCACACTCATTCAGTTTATCTAGATGCTACAAGTTGATCATTAGTTTAATCCATCACAGGGCAGAAGGGTGCCTAGGACTATTGATCAGTGGTCCAACTCCCTGAAAACACTAAGGCTCATCTAAAAACTAAGACAGCCATTATCTTTAGATCTTAAATGTGTCCCAAAAGCCTGTATGCTAAAGGCCTGGTCACCAACCTATGGTGTTACTGGAAGGTGGTGGCAATAAGTTACATCATTAGCAGTATGCCTTTGGAGAAGATATTGTAATGCCGGCCTCTTCTTTCTTTGCTTCTTAGCCAATGTAAGATGAGCAAATTTGTTCCACCATGTACTCTCTGTCATGACATATTTTGCTCCTTCACCACAGTTCAAAAATTGAGAGCCCATGGATTGAAACTACGAGTCTCCAAAAAATATTTTCCTCTTTGCTTATCTCAGATACTTGCTCACAGGAAGATAATGTTGACTAAAACAACCATGTTTCTCAAAATACCTTCCCTAGACTTCATGGATAGGAATATTCATGAATGTAGAACTGTGAGTATCATTCTATTAAATAAGACCATTTATAGATAGAAGCATGGAATCTCTACTTCATAAATATGCTCTTCAGATGATTCCTAGACATACTAAAATTTAAGGAGTTCAAATTTAAAAGCTATTCTAGGATAACTATTCTGGATCAGTGGTCCTCAAAGATACCATGCATCAGAATCCCCAGGAAGACTTATTAAAACAGTAGTACTCTGAGATTCTGATTCATTAGATCAATAATTTTCACTCTTTACAAGTTTCCCACTGATATTTACACTATTAGTCCCAGGGCCACATTTTTAAAACTTCGAATATCACTCAGTGATAAGATTCAGGAGTATGCTGCAAATAGTTCAAGATGGTCTACTTGATTTAGAACAAGATGAAAAGAATATGGATGTAGGGCCAGGGATATAGCTCAGTGGCACAATGCCTGCCTAGCAAGCACAAGGGTCTGAGTTCAATTCTTGATATTATAAAAAAGAATATAGATATAGAGGAAGCAAGGAGAATCACTTTGATGAGAAAATATTAGGGACCAGGTAAGATGGGCAAATCTCAACAAGATGGCAGACTCAAGCAAGCTTCGGTGATTCCATGGACTTGGCCTCTAGGATCAGTCAGGGAACAGGAAGAAACAGGGCTATACCAGAATGGGTTATCAAATAAGGTGGCACAGTAGTGGTGGTTCAGGTATCTGAAGGTGCAGGTTAGAATAAGTGCAATAAAAATATACAGAATGAAAAGCAATAGTAAGCAACAGTGACTAGCTAGCTGAGTCAGGTCAGACATTGTGGATGCCAAATGGGATTGTTCAAGAATGCAATCAGAAATCAGTATAGACATGAAGCAGCAGGATAATGTATGATAAAGAAGTTATGAGGCTCAAGTGAAAAGTTCAAATTTTTCAGCCAGAGCAGTGCTCCAAGGCATGAGGCAGCATCCATTCCATATATCTTGCCTGATTTTCAGTACAGTATGGGTAAGTTTAGGAAGTAACGTTGCAAAGGGAAGAAGAACAGCTCAGGAAGCACATCCTCTGCCCTGCCCAACAGACTGAAGGACAAGAAAATACACAATTTAAAGCTCCCAGTATGCCAACCATTGACCTGAAAAGCAGCAGCAGCTTTCATTGACTATAAAGCAGGCAAGAAGTAGAGAGATGAGGGAAGAAGGACATTAAGGATGGGATTTATTTCTGGCCTCTAGGATTTCCCCAACGGCACCAAGTATTTCAGTTGTACTTCGGTATTGTTTTATCAAATTTATCAGTTATATATAAATAGATATTTTGTGAACACTTGAAACAATTAAAATCTATCTAGAAAAACTAAAAGTTCCTTTTGCTTACTCTCAATAAGGTTTCTATATATTTAGATGTACATGTAGGCATTCCAATTTCTGTTTTGTTTGCACTAACAATAGAACATATAACAAAACATGTAAATTTTGTATCTGACAAGGTCAGTAAAATCCTTTCAGGATTTACCTTGAAACCATGTACAGTGCTTTGTATAACTGTTGTCAGTGTCAGCCATCTGGATGAGTCACGGCCATTGCTTGATGATTTTGCTCTCTGTGAAAGCCTGAGAGAATGTTTTCTCTCTAGGTAACTCTCCTTAGGCACACTATACATCGTCATTCCCTTTCCTCTGTGGCCCCATAATCTCCTTGAACAGAAAATTTGGGACACTACTAAGATATAAAATGTTACATTCCAGGTTATCTTATGTTCTGTGTCCTCACTGACCTTGAAGGGCTAAGGCCAAAATATTGGCTATCCTTGTAGCCCTTCTGTTATATAGGTCTTACTTTAACTTGTCCTTAACTATCCAGCAGAAAAGTTTAGCCACGAGGCATAAAAAATAAAGCCAGACAAGTATGCTGACCTGTGAAAGACTCAAGTCAACAGCTTGTGACATTACCAGTTCTGCTAATAACCCTCTACTATTATGGAATATTGCTCTACGTATACAACTACTTTCTCTAAGCTCAATGAGAAGAAATATTTGTACCAATAGTATTTAGAAAAATTATCATGTCTGCATCCTGTACTCTGAACAACTACTATGAACACAACAACATGCACTGTATTAATTATTGTGACTCTCCTACTAACATGTTTTGAAACTGTCTCATTGTTATTTCTTTATTAAAAGTAATAAAATTATAAAAAAGTAAAAAAGTAAGAAATAGATCATAATAATGGATCATAGTCTCTCTCTCTCTCTCTCTCTCTCTCTCTCTCTCTCTCTCACACACACACACACACACATAGCTATTGAACTTTTGTGCTCTGTATCACTTTCTGTGAATTTTTTTTTTTACTTTTTTGATGTCAGGAATCAAACCCAGAACCTTGCTCTTGTCAGGCAGTCACTGTGCCACAGAGCTAAATCCCTGACCCCCCTTTTTTTGTATTTTAGGGAAGGGTCCAAAGGGTATTCAAGGTCTCACTACTAGATTGGACTTGTAGTGATCCGCCTGTTTACAGCCTCCCAAGAGCTGGGACAGCAGGCGCATGCCACCAAGCCCAGTCTCAATTGCCATCTCAGCAGATCCGTGGGCTCGGCCAGCACGGCAGGCCTGGGGATCGAAACTCTGGCCCCTGTGTTTGCTTACAGGTGTTTTAATCTGCTGAACTATTTCCTGGCCATCGTTTGTATGATTTGTTCTTTTTTAACATGAATATATCCTTGGATATGTTTCTATATTAGTACATAAGCATTTTATCTTCTTTCTAAAAGTTGCAGCATATTCAGCATTGTGCATATGCCTCTATTTAACCTTTTTATTATTATTAGATTTTTATGTTTTGCTCTCCAGTTTTCTCCAAAATAGTATACATACATTGAGTAGCCCTTAAGCAAAATTCTGGGGACCAGAAGTGTTTCAGATATGACATTTTGGTTTCAGATTCTAGAATGTATCTCAGTATTATACACACTGAGATATTTTGTGGGTGGAAATTTTTTATACATAGCCTGATGATAATTTTATACAACATTTTTAGTGTGCTTATGTTTAGACTACACACCATCACATGAGATGAGGTGTGGAATTTTTCACTTGTAGAATAATGTTGGTGCTCAAAATGTTTCAAATGTTAGCATACTTGGGTGTGAGATTTTCACAGTAGGGATGTTCAGCCTGTCCTGATTATCCTCAGAAGCTATAGTATGACGGTCAGTGAAAGGAATGTAGAAATAAGATTGCTGAGCCTAAAGACCTATGCATGTGCTAGAGAGTCTCTGTCTTTCCACAGACTCACTGTCTCCCTTATTGTACATTGTTCCTTACCGGAGGAGACTGGCCCGTATTATGTGACCATGAGCTCCCTTGCCTGTGGCTTCTGTTTGGCTCTTGCTAATGGGAGCCACAGCAAGAGACTAATTGAACAGAGTAATTTGGAGCATGTGTTTCTTTTAGCACCTTACTTGCTACCACAGACAGTTGGCTGCATTGTTTCATCAAAGGCCACAGCTGCTACTGGGTGGCCCCTTCCACAGAGCTCCAAATTCTATTAACCATTCCCTTCTTTTGTCTCCTCAGAGCTCTGGTAGTAATGGCTCCCTTCTATGAACAATCTCTGACCCTATACCAGCCCTCATTGGTTTCTCTAATCACTTTATTGAATGTTTCCTATTATCCAATTTGAAAGTGTCATATATTTTGTGCTGGGACCCTTACTGATGCCATGCAATTTAAACAAGATTTTTTGTTGTTGTTGTATTGGGGACCGAACTCAGAACCTTGCACTTGTCAGGAAGGTGTTTTATCTTTTGAGTTATCTCTCTGGCTCGATACCATGCATTTTAAATGTTGATGTATATTTCTGAACTGTTTACTCAGAAGGTATAGATATTTGGCCTACCAACAGCATGTGACAGTGCCCTTTTAACATATTTTCTTCATATTGATAGAAGGAGTACTACACAAGCAAGAACTAAGCACATGCTTTGAAAGTCTCTGATGAACACACAATGGTCAGTGCATTATAGTGTACAAAATATTTTAGAGCTTTTTTATGATTTTACTCTCCTTCCACCATTAAATAACAATTCATCAATTGACCAATGACCTCAGAAGAGCTCTCCACATGGTCTTTGCTCTCACTCAAAGGTCTCTTCTTTATACTCTGGTGAACTATCCAATAACCATTGGCAGAACTATTACCGGCCTAAAGGAGGTTCTTTGTTGGTATTAACTGCCAGTTTCACAGGTTGCCTTCATTGCAGAATTCACAGGACTATTAAGAAAAACTGATTAATGATATAACCAGCAGTGTCAGTTCTCTGAGAAATGTTCACAAAACATGACAGTGATTGAGTTACAAACTGTCAGGTCTAAAATTCTTTGTGGTATTCGGCCATCTCTCCAATCATGCTTTCTACTTCCATCTCTTACCTTCAAATTCCAGGGCTTTGTCTCACAAGAAACCATCAACAAGTTTTCATAGCATGGAATTATAAATTAGATTATGGAGGTTAAAACAAAATTCAGAAGAAGTTATTCTTTGAGGCATTCTTGAGGCTCCTATAGATGGCTTCCTCAACCTTGCGAGAAGAACAAATGGCACCAATAGCTTCACAGAGTCCCTGCCTGTGTCGACAACCTTTTTATTTGATAGTTTTACAGCTGTGTTTCTTCCCTCATGCCCCTCATTAAAGGAAAATTCTTTCTTGTTCTCTAAGTGGAGTCTGAGGTCCAGAATTCTTTCACATTCTTCTCCCTGTTCGGCTTGCAGAATTTTAATTTTTCTTCATTATACCCTCATTGTCAGAACATGATCATCTTTTTCTCCAGTTTATTACAATTGCCTAATACCTATTCATATACATAACTTAATGTTACCTGAAGGCATTTTGAGCCAGACTTCCTAGAAGAAAAGAATCTCAGTTTATAGAGATGCTTAATTGGAACATTGCCTCGTACACTTTTTCCTTGATTAAAAAGCTTTGGAAGGCAAAAAGTGTCTAGCATTCCATTTCCAACAGTAAAACATCAAAACAAAAGGAAAATGATACTTAGCAGTTAAAATAGCTTCTTCAGCTCCACATCTCCTTTGGGGTAGTAACAGTGATAGATCAGGCAGCACGGTTTGTTTACTTAAGGTAAAATGGCAGATCTTATCACAGTAATGCAATGGTCTGAGTTTCATTAATAAAAATAACACTATTGACCTGCCACAAGGAGTACATGAGCCTTGACTTTTTTTCTTCCAAAATCAGGCTAGAGCATCTGCAGCTTCCTGCTCATGCTTCTCTAAGGTCAAAAGTCAGTAAGATGAATGACTAAGGCCACAGAGGCTGTGAAGAAATTCTACTTGATTAGAACGTGCAGCTGCCAGCTGCCATCCTATGCAACTATGATAATAATTACTAGCATTTGTTAGGCACTATACTGTACATTAGGCTGTGGATTGACCCCTTTAATACTTATGCAACTCAGAGAGGTTAGCACCATCATTATCCACCTTTTACTGAATGAGGCACCACAAAGCCATTGGTGACTTGCCTGAGGTCACATAGCTAACAGAAGGCACAGCTGGAATTTGAATCACCATGCCTTAGATAAGATTCACAAGAAATAGACTAAGATGAGATTCAGATGGAAAATTTTTATTGAGCACATTATATAAGGAGAAACCAGTAAGGGAGAAGAAGTATCACTTTCCTATTGCTATTTCCCTGAAAACTACCTCAAAATTTGATGACTTAAAATAACAATGGGCTGAGGTTGTAGCTCAGTGGTAGAGCCCTGACAGTTTCTTAAAACTTCTTAAAAGTAAATTTTATATATATATATATATATATATATATATATATATATATATATATCTGTAAATATGTATCATCTTATGTGTTTTCTGTGATCTATGAATCCAGAACAGTTCACCTGGGTGACTCTGGCCCATGATATTGTAGTCACAGTGTTAACAGGAGTTGCAGCCATCTCAAGGATGGACCTGAGCCAGACAATCTGCTTCCAAGATGATTTTCTAATGTCAATGATGAATTCATGCTAGATACTGATAAAAGGGCTCAGTTCCTTGCCAAATGGACCTCTTCATAGGACTATGATTTAGTGACTGCATCATATGGCAAATGGTTTTCTAGTGCAGGCAATTCAACAGAGAACAAGGTGGAAGACACCATGCCTTCTTTGGAAGTTACATACTATCATTTCTACAAGGTTCCATGTTAGTCACATATATTCTATTCATTGTTGGAGGGGACTACACCGAGTCATGAAAATCAGAAGACATGAGTCATTGCCAGTCATTTTTGACAGGCTGCAACATAGGACAACAAATGTCAAGCCATGAAAACACAAGATTTCAGGCTGATCTGCAATAAACTCTGGATTATTAAAATCAAAGTTTATCTCACTCCAAGAAAATGAATCTGAGTCTTTGTAGTTCCACAAACATGAAGTATTGGCATGGTATGAGAACTTCAAAGAATTTCTGACTCTCTGCAAAGCAAATATCTCTCATAACTAAAAAGACAGTGCTGGAAATAAGTTCACAGTGTTGATAGTTTAAAGGTACACGGATGCTGAGAGACCATCTCAGAGACTCAGCAAATGAAACAGTGGGAATCTAGGTGGGTCTTTTAACAATGTCCTCTACACCAGGTCCTATCTCACTCAGGAATTCTCACTTTTAAAGTCTTTTTCTATCTTACAAAACATTTGGTTATTTATCAAGATGCTCTGAAACTGAGACCAAATTTCTCTAAAGAGAAACTTTACTTAAAGTCCCATTGACAGAATGTTGATAGTTAATATTCTCTTTGTCTTTCTTTACTGTTTCTTTTTTAATTTTTGTCTTATTCTTTCATGAAATTTTATCAGAATATATATGAGATACAGTAAAAGACATGTTAGTCAGGGGATACGGACACATAAACATATGATACTTTGTTCCTTCAAAAATATACATATACTTATCATCTCAGCATAATCATTTAATAGATATAATTTTGCTTTTGAAAAATTTTGTGTTTTCCTCTCAGGGATCTTTATCCTGACTCTACACCAATTCCTCATTTTACCTAACTCTGTGCCAGCATCCAACTAATCCCATCCTGTTACTTTCAAGGCTAAATATGTTCTAATATACTACCCTTCTCGTGAACTTTCAAGTTAGAAACTCTTGAATATATACACATGTAGGTAGGGTATGTATTACATAGCAACTATTCTAGAAATTAGTTCATTTGTCGTGTCTTTCACGGTTAGAGAAATTTAGTCCTAGCAAGTCGAGCTTGAGTTGAGACCAACCACTGAGAGACTTCTAAAATTCCAGCATGCACATGGGCATGCACACAATACACATGGCAAGGAGACCAAGGAGTGAAACTAAACAATCCAACTGCAGATAGTAACAGAAATAACATAAAGATCCATAACTCTCACGCTCCAACTACATAGAGCTCTGTAAAATGAGGATTTTTTCTTTATTTCTTCTTGCATTTTCTGCCTCAGTGTTAGTGAAAGGACTTAAAAATTAATCCTATAATGAACTGGCTTTGTCAAGAGAAATGTAGATTTGTGAAAAGTAAGCCACCAAGACTGGGAGTGTAACTCAGTGATAGAGAAGCAAACCACTCATTCATCTACACAGTTAATAAATTGAGTTTTGGGATCTTGGTACTCTATATAATTTCATGCTTACTTTAATAGTTGCATTGTAATTCTCTTAAACTCATAGTACCTTGTTACATTTATTAAGCTATTTTAATATAGTATGGGGCATGCCTTCAGCAGTCTCACAATAATACTGCCAAGTTGTCTCTAGATTTACTCTGAAATCAATTGAATTCAAGTTGAAACAGTAATTAATGCTAAAGTTCTTTCCTCTGTTTTCAACAAGCAGGCGTCTGTTTCCATGGAAACAGGCTGTTTGCAGAAACTTGCAATAACAACCTCAGAGATTGTTTATCAATTTTAGTGAGCTCAAGTTGAGATTTGCTACAGCTGAATTTCTCTAACACCAACAGATATGAGAGTACACCTAATTCCTGTAATTAAGGGTGTTTGTCCACAAGAAGAAGCAAAATGAAAAACTGAGGGCTAGTTATTGACGTAAATAGTATTAAATTAATGACATTAATCGAAATATTCAGCTTCAGCATCTATGTATAAGTAATTCACAATTGCCTCCTTCAAATTTTACTTGGTTCATATGATAGAAGCTACCTATTTCATCAGGCAGGAGGACAGAATGGTAGCATCATTCTTTAATAATTTATAAATCTTATGACATCTGTCATCATTCAATGTTCATAATATGCTTCACTTTTCTACAGGTGTAATATATTTCATTTTTCACATTTGTTATTTAACAGGTCCATTTAAATTAATAAATGTTTACTAGGAGATCTAAATTCTAGGCCAGAAAATTGTAGACAGTGTAGGAATCTGGACCTTACTTTTAGAGAC
>PVKN010019757.1:0-16199 GCA_004027915.1 Capromys pilorides | reverse complement strand
GGATGACACATTGTGGCTTCTGGGTACAGGGTCACATGGAGCCTTCAACTATCTATTGGTCCCAGGAGCTTCTCAGGACAATCATGATCACACAGCAAGGCCATAAGAGAGGGAGCCCATGGCTGGCCACACACACAATTTTCCTCAGGTGCAGGTACACAGGATCCTCCCACAACGCACATGGTAAGCAGCTTCCAACAATACAGTTGGGGGGTGGTCAGTGGGGACATGGCAGCCCTGTGCTCAGCACCACATCTACCCATTCTGGTGCCGGCAGCACCAGGAGTACCTGGGGCATGGTGGCAGAAAACTCTCTAACAAAACTGAAGTAGCCATGCTAGGGAAAAGGATGCCGGGCTTACTTTGGGGATGCAGAAGCCCTGCACCTCAGTGTCACGAGATGTCATGTGGGGCACACTCATGGGGATAATGTCTGCAAAGCGCTGCACCTCGTGAATCACAGCGTTGGTGAAGGGCATGCGGGCCTGGTCTGCCATCTCTGGGCGCCGCCCCTGCCCTATGACTTCATCGATCTCCTGCTGGACACGGGCTGGACAGACAAGCAGGGCCATGGCGGGTCAGTGCCAGTGGATGGTGTCCTGACACTCTTCCCCCGGACTAAAGGCTGTGTCTGGGTGACAAGAGCAGCACTCTGTGAGTAAGCTAACTCAAGCCTTTGGTCAGAATCATGTGTTTTCCAAATTTGATTTGGGATGCCGTCACCACTTTTCTTCCGCAGAGTTGTCAGCCATTCGCAGCTCATCTCACACTGCACATCCGGGTGCAGGATCATGAACAGCAGGGCCCAGGACATTGTGACGGACGTGGTCACCATCCCAGCCACAAACAGATCAGATACGACCAGACGAAGGTTCTCACCACTGAAGCTGCTCTCGGAGTTCTCCTTGGCCTGGAGACAGGCACAGAGGGTGGCCTCAGTAGAAAGGTACAGGAATACCTCAAAGGTCCCCCATCATGCACCCCTCACCACAAAAGCTGGGTTTCTGGAGGTGCTGTGGGCGCACTCTGCCTCATGTGTCCTACAACACTTGGTCATAGCATCTGATCCCATCTCTCACGGTATGTCTCACCTTATGAATTTCATTGAGAAAAGCATCGGTCAGATCTCGAGGAGGCTGGTCTGGGTCCCAGGCTGTGTAGTGCTCCTTCAACAGATCGTCAAGCAAGGCAATGATGGACCTTTGTGCGGGCAGGACTTTGGCAGCCACCCATGGGATGTGCAGGAGCACTGGCACTGCGTTCACCACCTGTGAGAGCACAGGGGCAGCCTGGGTGCTTCCTACGCTCCGGGCTCATGTGTACATCTCACGCCCAGCCTCCTCTGCAATTGCTGACCTGACTCTCCACCCCTTTGACCCATCATTCCTTCCACTGTGACAGCACCAAAGCTCTCTCCTGGTGCTCAGCCGCCACAGGAATATCCTACCATGGCAATCTTAGCAATTGGTGAAGTTTCACATGTGGACCAAAGCTCTTCTCCCTGGAATCCTGAAACTGAACCACCTGTTCCCACACTATTTTTTTTTAATTTTTTTTTTTTAAATTTTATTTGTTTGCTTGTTGTGTTTGTTTGTTTGTTTATTTATTTATTTTGTGGCTGGCTCAGCCTGCCCTGGTGGTGGGGCTGGTGCAGCATGTGGTGCCTGGGATCGAATCACAGTCCCTGTAGTTGCCTGAGCTTTCCTGAGCAGGCGCTTTAGACCACTGAACCATCTCGCTGGCCCCTGTTCCCTCACTATTCTCTGATTTTTGACAACCAACCTGTTCTACCTCAGCACTCTCTCCGTGATGCTTTCTTCCCAACCCACCCGATGCAAACTGTCCTCCCAGGATACTTTTGCAGGAATGTGTCCCTGCACCGACTCCTCTGGACACTACACTGGAATCAAAAAGCCATTGTCTTCCTTAATCCTTTCCTCCAGCAACTCTGTCAACCTAATCACGATGGAGTCATCATACTCGAAGAGGCGTGCATAGATGAGGGAGGCGATCACGTTGCACATTGCTTTGCTCATGAGGATGCTGGGGCGAGAGGGCTGCCCTGCGAGTGGGGAGGCTCATCAGGGTGCTGCCCCTTCTCCCAGCAGCTTGTGTTCCAGTCCCTTCCTTCTGTCCCTCACCCATCACCCACCGGCATGCTTGGTGAAAGCATCACAGAGGCAGGCGGCCTCCTCAATCACCCACTGCTCCAGAGACTTCTTGCCCAGGCCAAAGTTGCGCAGGGTGGACACAGAGAAACGCCGCTGCTCACGCCAGGCAGGTCCATGGGGAGCCGCCATAATGCCTGCAATGGGGAGCACATGTCTGTATCAGAAAGTACTAACCTGTGTCCCTGCAACCCACTCTCCGGGTTACTGCCCCCTACAAACTGTCTCCAACCCTGGGCAACAGCTCCTTACCAGGCCTCATATCCAGAAGATAAGGATTTCCTTGGTGCCTGGAACACATCACCATGCCCAGGCAGCCCTGTCCTCCCGATGGACTGCTCCAAGGTTGTGCCCTGATGCCACCTATGCCGTATTGATCTATACCTTGGGATCTCTGTGTAAAGCCTATTAGTTCATTGGTGGCCAGTCAGGGCCGATCTGAGGTGTCCTCGCCATGGTTCACCAGAGCCTCCCGCATAGCCGCCAGCCCATTGACCATGACCACTGGAGTCCAGGCAAGCTGCAGGCTGAACACGTCCCCGAACCGATGTCGCAGCTGCAAGTGGAGACCAGGGAGGCTATGAGGCAGGGATCCTCATAGAGTGCAGGTCTCAGTCTCACTTGCAAGATGGGGAGACCCAGATCAAACAGTGCAAGACTGAGCTGTGCTGCTGTTTCTTGTCAGTTTCTTATGGGAGTGAGGATGGCACTCACGGCCTCATCCAGCCCCTTTACTCCTGGACATCTAGTGTCTGCCTGCTGCCCTCACATTCTCTTAAGTCCAGAACAATCACTGCAGATCTAGCTCTGACCACTCTGCTATGACCTGGTCAGAGTGGAGAAAGCGTCACTGAGGCCCATTGGCCTCCCATTCCTCACATCAGGAAATGCAGGACAAAGGTCAGAGCAGAGAGGCTGGGACCCACAGCGGCCATGGAATCTGATGCTGGTCCCAGCAGTAATTTCAGTATCAATGTCATGATTCAAGTGCTGCTTAAACTCTCTTGTCCTGGGTCGGCAAGATAGCTCAGCAGTCTAAAGCCCCTGCTTACTCAAGCTTAGGCAATATCAGGGACCGTGGTTTGATCCCTGGCACCACACGGTGCACTAGCCCCACCCCCAGTGCAGGCTGCACCCACCCTAACATAAATAAATAAATAAAATTTAAAAGACTCTCTTCTCTTGGTCCTTCACCCATAATCTATTCCCTTGTTGGCTACAAAAGGTCCTTGAGTCCTACACCACTTCAGTTCCATCCAATCTGCATCCAGACCAACTGGCACACTCCACTCACCTCCCATTGTTTGCCCCCCTAAACGTTTGTGCATGCGAAATACAGATTATTCTCTGCTCTGTTAAGACTCCGCCCCAAATGGGTAATCTCCCTACCACCTCTTGGACTGACAGGTCCTTTTCTAGGCTGAGGCTTGACCCACCACCTAGTATCTCTTAACGGGCTGCCACCTGATCATTGCTGCTCTCCACTGCCAACTCCTCACCTTGTAGAAGGAGTAGGTTGGTTTCTGGAAGTCCACCTGCAGCAGGTTGCCAAGCCCAGGCACTGGCATGGGGCCTGGCGGGTTGTGAGCAGCCCAGTGCTTGCACCGGTGCATCAAGTCCACCAAGAGCAAGGAGATGGCCACAGCCATGGCCACAGCCACAGAGAACAGAACCTCCCCGGTCAGTAGCCCCATGGCTGCCTCCTTCAACACTGGGCTCCTTTTATAGACAAAGTTTCACAGCTCTAGTCACTAGAAGAGGACACACACTCCAGAATACTGCATGTTTCAATAGGCAGGCTGTTGGAAAGGCTTCTCATTGTGCTAAGGTGTAAAACAACCTGTTTGTTGACTGTGCAACCAGAGGGTGTAGGGAAGGTCCAGGGCGCAGCAGTTGCACATGCCCTTGCTACTCTTGCCTCTTCGTGTTGATACACTGGGCAAGGGAAGGTCCTGGGAGGAGAGTTTCGTGGAACTAGACACACTGGTTATGTAGCCTTCAGTCTTGAGCCAAGGTGGGAAGACAAATAGATCTGTGATCAAGGAGGAACAAGCAAAAGCAGATATAGGACAGGGAGCTGACAGGCCAAATTAGCAGAACTTTGGTGATACGGATGTTATGTCACACTGGAATAGGGTATGTGGGATGGTACCCCATTTACATCATGGTACATTCCACATGTATCAAATGGGATGATTGACTAGGACTGTCATCCAGGCTCCATGGAGAATTCTGTCGTCTGTCAGAGATTAACTGGTATCCAATGATTCTTGGCACCACAGCCAGCAGGTTCATTTGCCTTCCGTCCTATCTGACTGGGCCACAGAGAAATGGGTCACTGTGTGCCTCTTCTCTAGGAAAATGCAAAAGCATATTGCCAGATGGGAAACTTGAATTCAACTACCCTGTAGGACAGAATCTAAGTTTGCTTAATCTCAGCTGTCTTGGACTCTGAGGAAAAGGATGAAACAATGAAAACCAGCTGGTGGAAATTTAGCAACTTAGTAAAATCCTGACTAAAAATGAATGAATGAATGAATGAATAAATAAATAAATAAATATAATTTATGAAATATTTCTAGAATTTTCTATGGAAGATTTGTGGAGTATAGTGTTCACACTTCAATGAAACCACAGAAAGAAACTATGTGTGGGTGAGTGGGTCTAACATTCATTCATAGAGTGAATTTTAATCTGCCCTAACCTGGAAGGATATACTGATGATTGTAACACAATGAAAGAGCTTGGAGAATGTCAACAGATGAAATAAGCCATTCGCAAAAGATGATTCAGTATGATCCCAGTTGGATGACTGACCTATGCTAAATTCAAAGATACTATGCTAGATTGTGGTAGCCAGAGACTGGCGCTAAGGGTTAGGAAACTACAGTCTAAGTGGCTTAGTGTTTCACTTTTGCCAAAAAAATAAAATAAAATAAAGCTACAGATAAATGAAAGCAATGTTTAGTTGGTATCATACCACAATAAAAGTAAATTAATACAGGTACTTATACATCTGTGACCATTTTGCAATAAGCACAAAGGTGGGCAGAGGCTGTAGCAGACTTCCTGCCAGGCCCTGCATATTAACCCTGAATGTGCCAAAATAAATCCCTGACTCCCAAGGACAGCCTAAGGTAAGCCCATGGCACTCCTAATAAGAGTGTCTCCGCATAGCAGCATCTACAGGGCACACCTCAGTTTATTCCAGTGATGTCACATAGTGGGGGTTTCAGGCTGCTTCCTTCTGACCATAGAGCAGATAGTGAGTTACTCAGTAAGGTCACCCATGTGCAAGCTCTATGCAGACAGGACAGATACATGGACATAGGGCCAGCTGACCATCCCTAGAGAGGTAAATCTGTGGGACAACGTATCTGTGTCCCTCCTGGTGGCCAGAGACCTGGCCATCATCTCAACAAACTTGCACAGACAGCACAGCTCAACGCTGGTCTGTCTTCCTGCACTCTGTCCGCTGCACGTTTTACTGATGCTGTCTTGCCTCTGTGTCCTAAGTTACCCAGGGAGTGGAACAGTCTTTCTACTTCTGTGAAACCTGGAAATTCACTGCATGTGTGTGGAGTCTTGGAACCACCAGAACCACCTGTCTCCCGTCAAAAGGTTATACAGATTCTGAGCAGAGCCCGTTCACACTCAACTCCTACCTGAGAGCCCTGGAACTCAACTGTTCCTTGGGGGTTGGGAACAACCTACAGCCAGGAGTAAGTCTCAGTTGTGAAAAGGTGTGAGCTGTTCACAGCTGAGGAGCAGTTTTCCTAAACTGTTTTCTGGACTCCAGTGTTTCCATTTACGAGTGACTGAGGATACATCAGAGACTAAGGCCAGTGTGTGTGGGGCGGGGGAGATGAGATCCAAACACCGGTTTGCAGTCACACAGATGATTTTATTCCATATTAGGTCTCAACTAAAGCCAAGCTTTAAGTTTGGTTTCTCCTCTAGCGGGACACAGCACACAGCTGATAGGGTGCTGGGGTGTTAAGGAACCCATAGACACCCTGGTCGCTGGGCAGCGGCTGTCCCTCGGGCACTGAGAAGCTGAAGCGCTGCAGCAGGCAGGTGAAGAAGAGGAAGAGCTCCATGCGGGCCAGGGGCTCCCCGAGGCATGCGCGACGGCCTGTGGGTGAGCACGGGACTCAGTCAGCCTGGGGCCCGCTTCTGAAATGCACGCTACAGAGAGACCAAGGAGCAAGGGGTCCCCAAGTACCTGCTGAGAAAGGCATGAAGGCCTCATGCTTCACAAACTGCTGCTCGACATTCAGAAAGTGTTCTGGGTGGAAGTGGAAGGGCTTCTCCCAGACGGTCGTGTCTTTCAGTACGGAGGACAGATTCACGACTAACCCTGTCCCCTGGTAAAGGATGGATGTTAGGAAGGTGGATAGTGAAAGGGGTGACAAGAACCCCTGCTGCAATATCAGCACAATCTGTCAGGTGCACAAACTGACCCTTGCAGTGAACCCTCAGTCCCAGATACTTCCAGCACTCTCTTTGATCTCAGTGCAGTTGTAAGTGGCACACTCCCATGGGTCTCATTGTGCCATCCATTTCTCTTGGTACTGGCTTTTCTAATATACTTAACATGTTTTAGTTTTCATCCTACTAACGAAGGGCCTATGGAACAGGTTCAGCATCACGCACACCAAGATGATACGGCAGCATTGATGGAGCCCAGGATTGGGTGGCCTGGGTGGCCCTGCCCTCTCCTGGGAGCACCCAAACTGGGGAAGAGGAGCCCAGGCCTACCTTGGGGATGAGGAAGCCCTGCACTTCAATGTCACAGGATGCCACGTGGGGAAAATTCACAGGGAGGATGTCTCCAAAGCGCTGCACCTCATGAATCACAGCATTGGTGTAGGGCATGAAGGTCTGATCCCTCATCTCTGGGTGCCGTCCCTGCCCTATCACCTCATCGATTTCCTGCTGGACACGGCCTGCACAGGTAAGCGCAACCACAGCAGGTCAGTCTGGGGGGCATGGCCTGACCCTCTCCACTTTTGTGACCAGGTAAAGAGGGTATAATGGTTCCATGGCCCTGGAACGTTTCCATGAACTCAAGGTCTCCATGAACTCATGTTGGAGACCCTATGGCTCCTTTTCCTCCCTCATTGTCCCATCCAGCCCCAGCTGGTCTCACGCTGCACATCCGGGTGCAGGATCATGAGCAGCAGGGCCCAGGCCATCGTGGTTGATGTGGACACCATCCCTGCCGTGAATAGGTCGGCCACAACCAGGCGCAGGTTCTCATCATTGAAGCTGCTCTCAGGGTTCCCCTTGGCCTGGGCCAGGCAGAGAAGGTGGGTTCAGGAAAAGCCGATGGAAGTCCCTGAGGAACCTGTCTGTACCCCACACCCAGGTGCTAGGTACTGATTGATACTGATGCCCACCATATCTAACTCTTCTCTCCACCCTAACCCCACAGCCCTTACATTGTTTGACCCTGACCTTTACCTTTTCCATCTCGCCCAGGAAGGCGTCAGTCAGGTCTCGGGGTGGCTGGCTCAGGTCAAGGGTTGCCCTGTTCTCTTCCACGAGCTCATGGATCAGTGCCAAGAAGGCCTTCTGGGCAGGGAGGACCCTGTCAGCTGCACCTGGGATGCGCAGGAGCACTGGGAACGCGTTCAGCAGCTGTGAGAGGCACAGAGGTGATCCTGGTCCTGTCTGTCCACAGTTCTGTCCTGTTCCCTTTCTAGTGTCAGCCTCTGCACTCTCTGTTGGCCCTGGGATACCAGGAGGAACGTCCTGCTCTGCAAGTCTGATGGGGTTGTGGGGCTTCAAAGTGGACAGGAGGTCCTCTTAGGACCCTTTACCCTAAGATATTTCACATTTACTGTTGTCTGCCATTTTCTATGTTCAGGATCTCCTGGTACAGCAGCCTCCCCCAGACTCCCTCTCCACAGCACCCTGCACTCCAATCCTTCTCAGGCAAGATCCTGTACACAGAACTGTACTGGCTGCACCCCATGAGCCCTCACCTGGGGAATCAACTCAAGGCCCTCCTTCATGGTTCTGTCCAGCAGGTCCAATATGGTGTGCAAGAGGGGGTCATCATACTCGAAGCGACGCGAGTAGATGAGGGAGGCGATCACGTTGCACACTGCTCTGTTCAGGAGCTCCTTTGGGCTAAAGGGGCATCCTGGAGTAGAGACATGGTCGGTGAGTTCCTGTTTCTCCGAATCCCCTGCCACCTTGTCCATTCTTTTATTCAGAGCCCATCACTCACCACCCCAAGTGGCAAAGGAAGCACAGAGGCAAGAGGCCTCCTTGGTCACCCACTGTTCCAGTGATTTTTTGCCCAGCCCAAAGTGGCGCAGAGTAGACACAGAGAAGCGCCGCTGCTCACGCCAGGCAGGCCCATAGTGTGCCATGACCAAACCTAGTGAGGACACAGGCAGAGCACAGCATGCACATGATTAACCCTATCTGGCTGTGCCTTCCACACCTCCCCATCATTCTTCTATTGCTAAGGGCAGAGTCCAACCCTGATGCTCAGCACATTTAGCCTTCATTGTCAGGCTCTATTTCCAGGCTTCATCTACTGAATTGACCAGCATTCCCTTGGGTCCCTTGATCACATTCCTGCCCCCAGCAGACCCTATCCTTCCTTAGACCACAGCTGTCCATGTCATACCCTGTTTTCTCTGCCCACCACACTTTGCCTTGGGATCGTGGACCAAAGCCCAGGTGTTCGTTGATGGGCACTGGTGGCCGGTCCGCAGTGTCCTCGCTGTGGTCCACCAGCACCTCACGAACAGCTGCCAGCCCGCTGAACACAACCACTGGGTTCCAGGCCAGTTGCAGGCTGAACACATCCCCGAAGCGTTGCTGAAACTGCAGGGGCAGGATGGGGTGCTCCTCTCATCAACTTCTCCATGAAATGTAAGAACCTGTGCTCATCCCATTACCCGGCCTCGCTGCACAAGCCCTCCTCCTGCACACGTGGAGCAGTGCGAAAACGAGACTTGGTGCTATCTTGGCCTTTCATCATGGCACTGTGGCTGGAAACCACAGCCTCACTCATGCTGGGCCTTGACATCTTTATGCTGGGGGCCATAACCTCAAAGGTCAAAGGATCACTGTACATCCAGATCCCACTCCCAAAAATGACCACTAGTGACACAATACTGTGAGCAGGGTTCACTGGCATCCTCCTTTATGTTTGAGGAATCTCAAGGTCATGCAAGACCCCAATTTATTGCACCATAAGATTTAAAGCAGGTCCTAACACCTCTGTCAAATTCAATTTCCTGATGAAACAGTGCTCTGGTCACTGATCCACTCCCCCCCTTATTGGAAGAGCTGTCCCTGTGATACCATCGGAATGGACATGGGCCCCACATAACTTCCAATCTGTTCCACAGGGCACCATAAGCTCTCTCCATCCCGCTCCAGCTCTAGGCCTCTGTCCTCGCACACCTCTGCAAAGCATCCTGCCTGTCCGCCACACATTCCCACTATTGTTCTCTTCCTCAGGGTTCAGACTTAATCCTGCCAGGCTGCACAAGTATGTTCTCGGATGTGTCCTCCCCAGGAAAGCCAGGCCACCTGCTACCTCTCAGGGTGCTATGTGCCTGTCCTAACTGTGGCCTTGCCAACTGCACACTGTCTGTTGCTGAGGGTCCCCATGACCTGCTGTGCCTGTACCTCAACTCACTTACCTTATAGAAGGAGTATGGTATGTTGTGCAGGTCTATCTGCAGCAGGTTGCCCAGACCAGGCAGTGCCACAGGGCCTGGCGGGTAGCGAGCAGCCCAGCGTTGGCGCCGGTGCATCAGGTCCACCAGGAGCAGGAAAACGGCCACTGCGATGGCCAGAGAGAACAGCGCATCCCCGGTCAGCAGCCCCATGGTTGCCTTTCATACCACCAGGCTCCTCGAGACACACCTGGAGGGACTCGCCATTTACGGCACCTAGGAACAGGCAGGAACCCTCACCACATCCATGCCCCACCCTGGGAAGGAAGCAGCTGGTCAGCCTCTGTGTTGAGGAGCAGCTGGCTGCACTCAACTTAATCTATGGATTACAGCCAAAGGCCAGAAGGAGCGGCTGGCTGGACTGGAGTAAATACAGAGAAAGCTACAGTCCCGTTGCCCTTCCTCTCATTCCTAGGTGAGGCCCAGGGAGGGGCTTGAGAGACCTAGAAGGAACTTAATGGAAGCTCAAGAAATCTTTGTGCTGGGCTGGGTTCCGGGGTATAAAGTTCAAATGTCTCCCCTATGAAGCACATGAACTTGCTGCCTTTTGCAGACTAAGGTACATGACCCAGAGGAAGTATAGAAAAGCCAAGGGCCGACATGCCAAGCACACAGGGATCTGAGGAGAATGTGGAAAATTCATCAGGGTGGGGTGCTTTGCAAGCTTCATGGAGGAACTGAAGAAAAACAGAGGGTTGGAGCTGCAGCGCAGATCACAGCTTCTTGACCACTCTAAGACAGAAGCTAAGATGGAGTCCAGGCCACAAGGATGGCTGAGGAATCTGAGAGTTGAGCAGGCCAGGATTCCTCATTTTTGATCATGGGCATCCAACCCACGGCTTGACTGGCACACCTGAGTGAAGCAGAGCTGTCTTAGGCTGCACTAAAATAGTTAAATAGCAACCAACTTCCTTTCTTCTATTTTATTGTAGGGCTAAAAGAGGGCAATAAAGCTAAACTCGTGAGCTATCTGTCCCTGTTTTTATCAAACTAATTCATCAATGTCCTGTTTTGATGAAGTGGTTTGTCTGAGGACAAAGTCCGTGATCTAACACCATTCTTCAAAACAGTGGTTCTCAAATGTTAAGGAACTATGAAAAAGTCTTGCTGTGAACAAGTGTGATGGTGAAGGGGGGCTGAGTGTGAAGGGAGGGATATTTTTCTCTAGCAGGAGAGGTCACATGGAAGGAGACCTGATCAAGTTTTTACCTGATCAAGTTTTTCTTTCAATTGAATTCCTGGTTGCTACTCTATACTTTCCAAAGATTATCACCTAACCAACCTTTTTTTGTGTGTAATAGCATTGTGGGCGTAATTATAAAAGCAGCATAAAAACTTGACAGGTTTTCTGTACTTTCTGTATCACAGCTGCTACAAAGTATTTTTACTGATTAGATTCTTTCAACAAATAGGGCTGGGGATGTAGCTCAGTGACACAGTGCCTGCCTGACAAGTTGAGGCCCTAGATTCAATTTCTGTTACTACCTCGACTACCTGTACTACTACTACTAATAACAATAATTTATTATTTTAAATTAATAATAATTATATAAACCCAAGTTGAAGAATTAAACAAGATGCTATACTTAGTCTTACCCAAAAAATGGGATTCTATAATAATTAAATAAGAAAACTTTTCAATTCCCAGGACCAAACAAAATCCAGAAATACAAAACAAAAAACAAAAAGCCTTCTATGGCTGCTTACTAATAATAAATAGGGAAAGGGGCAGGCTGGGGATAGTTTAGTGGTACAAGCACTTGCCTGGCAAGGGTGAAGTCCTCAGTTGAATTCCCAGTATCAAAAAAAAAAAAAAAAAAAAAAGGAAAGAAAAAAGAAATCAAATAACAATATATGAGGCTGAAGAAATAGCTTGGTGGAACAACCACCTGTCTGGCAAGCACAAGGCCCCAAGTTCCATTTGCAGCACCACACATGGTTCAGGCCACCACAGGTGTTGTGGCTGGGACCATTTGCTCCACAGAACCAGCATTACATGACAAACAGAATGCACTAGAGGACAAGGACTGCAGCCTGGATCAGGCTCCCAGGCAGGAGCTTCTCACCCGGTAGCCCTGTATTTTCCCAAAACCGAGTCACCAAAGGGAACAGCTGAGATGCATCACAGACTTTTCTTCCTCTAAAACCATGACCAGTTAGCAAGTTCCACTAATGGCAGCTTCACAAAGCTTTCAGACCACACTCTTACCTATTGGTCAACACTGAAAGGCAGGAGTCTGGGCTCAACCTCATAACTCAGCCTGACCATGGTCTGCTTCTTTATATTTTGGTACCAGGACTTGAACACAGATTCTTCTACTTTCCAGGCAGGTGCTGTGTCCCTGAGCTTCACCCTAGCCCATCTTGACCACTCTTATCAGTAGGAAGTTGCTTGCATTCTTCAAAACTATCTCTCCAGGCATCATGGTGCCTGTCCCACAGGGCTAGTGTCACCTGAGTGGACATCATGTGCTACTCTTAGCCCAAAAGTCTACTATGCACAGGCTCTTGGCCCAAACGCAATCATTGTAAGGGGCATTTCTTGGCTTCCTTATGAAAAAGCCCTTGCTTATACCCAAAGATCAAGAAAAGCAGTTTGTTGTTGTTGTTTTTGAGCTACAAGCATCCAAGTTTCCTGCTGCTCTGTCCACTCAATCCTGTTTCAGGAGAGCTGGGTGCAGGGCCCTTTTCCATGGGATTTGAATAACTCAATTAGACCTCAGGTTAGTTCCTCAGCTGGGACAATAATCTTACTCTTGGTCCTCCCTGGATGACAAATAGGAATGTACCATGTAAGAACAAGGGGGCAAAGGGCCACACCACACAGAAATCCCATCCTTTGGTCTGCCCCATCAGTTGGGCTTATCCTGTTCTTACCCTGCTCACTTTTTCCAAGAAATCATAAGGGCTCAGAATTCTCCTCAGTTCCCACCTAATACAACTTGTGCTCTCTGCTCTAACTACTTGCTCTTGCCCTACCCTGTCTTTCTCTTTCAAAGAAAAACTCCAAAACAAGAATCAGTTACAGGTGGAATTCACATGTGCTGAACACAATACAGCCCAAGCACATCCAGTAGTCACTCAACCCTCCAAGACACCACACTGTCGTCAATGCACAGTGCTGTCTTCCTTGGAAAGTGGGGCTCTGTTGAGGCCCTGGTTAGGGGATCCCTCTTTTATGAATCAGTATATTGTGATATACCATCCACTGTCCCATAAAGCCACCATATCTTGGGCATTATTGAGGAGCAGAGATGGAGACAGAGCATGTGGTGTCCTCAAAGTACTCATTTCCATCGTGGCCAATCTATTTTCAAGTTCCCTCACAGGCACACAAGGAGTCCCTCCACCACCACTGGTTTTGACAACTGCTCCCCTTTTCACTAAGGCCAAGGCTCACTGAAAAACTTCTGTGCCTGGTGCTTTCTCATAAGCTCTTCTCTGTACTCTGGACAGTAAGAAAACATCAAGTGTCAGGGCTAAACTACCACCCTGTCCTAAGTGTGTCCTCTAGGAATAAACATACATCTCTGCACTTTGAACAGTAGAGACGAGTTTTCACAAAGCCTATCTCCTTTCCCTTTCAGGCAGCTGAATATGGTGTTTGTAGCTCTGCAAGAGAATAAATAGGTGAATCCAAAAGACTCAAAGACACCACTTGGAGATATGAGCACTATGACATGACCAGGGTGCTAGGCCACTTTGTCCCCTGCAGTAGACACCACACAGAGAAGTAGCAGGGTCAAACTGGGCATGTGTGTGCTGTAAAGGCAGGAACAAGATCTGCTGAGGCCACTGCTTTTGAGCCCAATCCATTCACTCCCTCAGAAAAGTTTATTCTCGAAAAGTACGAGGACATGATCTATGTCTCTCTCTGTGCCTATGGTGGTGGTCATTCTGAACCATGACCAACAGGGTTTTTAAAAATCTTTTTTGTTTGGAGCCAGCTCCACCCACCCTGCGGGTGGGGTTGGCGCAGCACCTGGTGGGCAATAGAACCATGGTTCCTGTGTACTTCCCTAAGCTTGCCTAAGCAGGTGCTTTAGACTGCTGAGCTATCTCACTGGTCCTGGGCAACAGTTTTTCAATTATTTATTTTGCTTTACTTTTAAATTTTCCTGATATATATAAAGCTCTTCCCAATCTGCAGAAAAAAAGAAGAAAAAAAAAAAAAAAGACCTTTCAGATATTGCTGAAAGCCAACAAACTTTTACCTAGGCTGCTGTCATTTTTAAATCCAGAAGCAAGAAGATTTCTAAGACTCTAGTTCAGGACATGAATGCTTGACTAGTCTACAGAAAATTCTGGGGCCCCCCCAAGAGATTTTGAAATTCACAAGAAGATGAACAGGATGGACTAGTGGGTAGAAAGAATTGTGAAAAAGCTATTTGCTGCGATAGCACATGCACTAAAACAGAACTGTGACAAAATACAAGAGACTGATAACTGCATATTCCAGCAGGTGGTCTTGGGCATTCACTGGAAAATTCCCGTGGGTGTCAATTTAATATAAGATAAATAATCGGGGAATGGAGCAGGGCGTTGTCCTCCTCACAGAGGCCAGAAAGGCTCAAGCACTCTTCTCCACACCCACGTCCTGGGTGGGCCCCAAGACGAGAAGCACAGTAGCCTGCAGAGCGGGCTCAATTTCCAGTCACTGCGAATCCCTCAATCTCTGCACCAGCCTCCAGCCTCCTCACTCCGGAAAGAAGTCCTCGGTGCCATGAGACAGACACTTGTCTGCCGACCTTATTAATCACAGTTCCCGCATCTCATCCCATAACTTTGGAATCCAAACGTCTTGGATCCGCCCAAGACATCTATCCCTTCAACGGGGCCCGGGTAGCTCTGGCGTCCCAGGCTCTCACAGGACAAATGCCAGCCGCTCACTCCATCCTCCCTGACACCTGCTGGGCATCCTGGGACCCCAGTTCCTCTCGATTCCGCAGCAGCAAGAAGCCCGGCCGAGGCAGGGCCCCACCGCCTTCACGCCAGTTGCGGAACGCGACCGAGAGCACCGGGAGTCCCTTCGCCAGCGGACCCGACGAGCGTGGCACGGGCAAGAACTGCGCCCGCGGCTCCCAGAGCAGCCGAGTGCCCGCGGGTCTGGGCGTTCCGCTGTGCTCCGAGTGTCTCCTCCGCGCCCTTCATGTGAGGAAACGGTGCCTCGCAGCGTCGTGGAGGCGACTGGCCCCACAGAGCTGCCCGGAGCGCCCCTTACCTCGAGAGACCAGCGGCCAGGCCAGGGAGCAGAGAGAGATCCGCGCCGAGGGCGCGCTCAGGTGTGCGCCGACCGAACACTGCGAGTCCAGCAAATCTTCCCAGCGCCACCCGACGCGGATTTGGAGCCCCACCCACAAATCTCAGGGCTTTTGACTTTTACGGTGCTTGTGGACGTCCTGGGACTTGTAGTCCGGGAAGGTGCGCAGAGGCCTCTGGGACATGTGGTCCGTCCATCCTCTCACGGAGCGTCTGTTGCAGTTAATGGCTCTATTGTAGTTAGGGGCAGTAGGTCCAAAGAGGGCACTGCAGTGCTAAGTTTCAAAGTAGTAAAGAGAAATGACCCATTACATACGAGGAAACCTCTGTATGCCTTGGTAATTTCCAGTTAAGTTTTCATCAGCGACCATGGAGACCAAAAGATGAGATAAAATATTTAAGTTGTGAAAGAAACTAAGACTATGAACCAGACTTTATTGTTTGGCAAAACTGACATGAATGGAGGAGAAATCAAGACGATGCCAGGTTAAAAGTAGTGGAGGGACATCATTCACAGTGAGCTTGCGTTAGGCAAGCTGAGGAGATCAAATCCAGGCTAAAATAAAATTATACTCGACAATAACTGGGGTTGGGGAGATAGCTCAGTAGAATAAGCTCTTGCCTAGCAAGCACAAGGGCCTGAGTTCAATCACCAGTCCCGCAAAAATATAAAATAAAATAAAATTATATTAGACAGTAACTCAAAAGCTATGAAGAAATACTCAACGCTGGTCAAGTTGACCACATAGGTGATTATCAATGGTGGCACTGTTGATTGGTGGGTTTATAATTCCCATTCATTTCCTCCTGTGAATTATTCCCCATTCTCAATTATATTGTAAAACACCAATGAATAAAACATTAATAATAATCCTACGTGAATAAGCACACAATATATAAACTTCTAATCTAGAACAATAATAATATAATGGTAGAGGGATAGAGATAGTTATCAACAGATTTTTGTAAACTCTAGACTATGATATTTTTATCATTCAAACTAGGTTTTTCTGTTTAACATATTGACTTTAACCCATGTAACCAATGAGAAAATGCAGAAAAA
>PVKN010019756.1:0-16231 GCA_004027915.1 Capromys pilorides | reverse complement strand
TTCCTTCCTTCCTTCCTTCCTTCCTTCCTTCCTTCCTTCCTTCCTTCCTTCCTTTTCTTCTTCCTTTCTTTCCTCCCTCTCTTTCTCATTCCTTCCCTGACTTCCTACCTCTTCTTTTTCTCCCCTTTCTTTTGTGTGTGTTGCTAGGGGTTGAACCTAAGGCCTTTGTACTGAGCTAAATTCCCAGCCATTTTTTTTTTTTTTTTTTTTTTTTTGAGGAGGGTGACTCAGCCTGCCCTGGGGTGGAGCTGGCGCTGGCATGGCACATGGTACCAGGGATCAAATCACCGTCTCTAAGCTTGCCTAAGCAGGTACTTTAATCTGCTAAGCTATCTTACTGGCCCCTTTCCCAGCCATTTTTAAAATTATTTAGGTAAGGGCTTGGTGTTGTGCATACCTGTAATCTCAGCCCTTTGTTTGTTTTTTTTTTTTTTTGCAGGACCAGGGTTCAAACTCACGACCTTGCACTTGCCAGGCAGGGACTTGTGTCATGGAGCTATCTCCCTGGCCCCAATCTCAACCCTTCGGAGGTAGAGGCAGGAGGATTGCTGCAAGTTCAAGGCCAGCCTGGGCTACATAGTGAGTTTAGGGACAGTCTGAACTATACAAGACCCTGTCTGGATAAACCAAGGTCTCGCTAAGCCACTAAGTTGCCCGTGCTGGGCTTGATTTTTTTTTTTTTTGACAGTGTCTTTATGTATTTCAGGTTGGCTTGGAACTGTGTAACTCCCAGTGATCCTCCTGCCTCAGCTTTCCAAGTGCTGGGGTTACAAGTGTGTGCCACTACACCTGGCTTTGTAGTCCTATATCTTTTCATTTATATCAAGTTTTTCTCATAAAAGTAGGACAGGGTTTCCCAGTACTCTATCTACTTTTCAAATGAAGGTGAGACTCAGAGCAAAGGAATAACTACTCCAAATCATCTAGGGAATCTAGATTCCAAAGCAGGCACAGTATTAAAGATCAGGCTTGGGCCGGCAAGATGGTTCAGTGGTCTAAAGCGCCTGCTTAGGAAAGCTCAGGCAACTGCAGGGACTGTGGTTCGATCCCCGGCACCACATGCTGCGCCAGCCCCACCACCAGGGCAGGCTGAGCCAGCCACAAAATAAATAAAATAAAGAAACAAACACAACAAGCAAACAAACAAATAAATAAAATTTAAAAAAAAAAAAAAAGATCAGGCTTGTGCAGGGATGTCAGCTGCAAAATTGGACCTGATAGTATAGTTTCTCGGGGTGGTCCCTGCTTTGCAATCATCTGACTTCTGGACCCCACCCTACACTTACTAAATAGAAGCTAGTTGGCTGGAATCTGGACGTTCATATTTCTTGCAATGCTTTTCTAGTGCACACTGTTTCCTTACACACGTTCAGTTTGGTGGGGGTGGTGCTGTTCTCAAACTTGGGCACAGCAGGCAAGTGCTCTACCACTGTGCTACATGTCCAGCTCCACTGAGCACGGGTGCAGAGATGTTCTGGGCAGACAGATTAGGGAGGATTTAAGCTTAGGCCTCTCCCTATTGCTGGCCTCATAACTGCTTCCCTTATCAGCTGTCTTCTGCAACAGCCTGTTACTCATGGGCTGAGCTCCGAATTTTCTGCTTTCTCAGAGCAGAGTGGTGAGTGACACAGAGGTGAATTCATAGGTAAAGGACACACAAGACAGGAAGGGGCAAAGTGCACAAAAGAGCGGGACGTCACACAAGGTAGATCACGGCCAGAACCTCGGGCAAGCATTAATAAGCTGGGTAAGGACACCAACAAATACGTGTATATGAAGGGCCCTCAGCAAGGCCTGACAGCATGCACAGACGGGTGCAGAGGGCACCGCAGAGAGACAGGTTAAGGGCACAGGGGGCTCAGATGGACTCTGCAGTCCTCAGAACTGTGAAGGGTACTGAAGCATAGCTGGCTCCTTAATACTGGAAGCTGAGACAGGGCTGACCCCGTGTCCACAGCCAGCGCCGCCCTTGCCTGCCTCGGTTGCGCGGAGGTCGCACAGGCCCTAGCTCCAGGGTGTGACTTGCTCCTGGATGTGCACTCTGGTCCTGGCAAGGGAGATGGCCTTCTCCCTCCCGTGTCACTTTTATTTCAGCGAGAAGTTTTAGTAGAGCTTGATGTTTTCTAGCTTCCAGCTCAGTTTCGTCCAGGTCCTTTAGCCCCGGCTCTCCTTGGGATATCTCATTCTAACGTCCTGCCTCTCCGCCTCGGACGCTTCAAAGGTTTGTGAACGCCCACTTTTCCTCTAAATTCCTTTCGCCTTTCCGCCACCTTCCCAACCTCCCACTCTCCCGACGTCATTAGCAAGTTCTAAGCACACCACGCAGCTCATCAACCTCAAAGGGTGATACCGCGGGGACTTCTAGTACTGACGTGCTCTCGGACCAGTCTCCGCGAGGCCGCGGTGACTGATGGGGCTTGTGGTTTTCTCGCCCTTGCCGCAAGACCAGACAGACTACGCATCCCAGAAGTCCCTGCGCCAGAGGCGGGCTCCCTGCGGCCTCGACGCGTGACCCTTAGACAGCCCTTGAACTACAACTCCCATCACACCTTGCACCGTGACCTCCGGAGCAGAGACAGTCGCTGTCGCCAAAAGTCTCCCTGGGAGTTGTAGTTCCTAGGTTGGTGCGGCGAGGAGGAGGCGGAGTGACTCGGCGGCCATTAGCTGTGTGTAGTTGACCCGGACTAGGAGCTTAAGTGAAGTGAAGCTTTCATTCGGTGGAAATCTGCCGTAGTCATGGGCTCCTGCCAGGGTTAGTCCCAGAGCACGGAGCAGGCGGGGCCCCTCGGCGCCCCGTCCCGCCCAGGGTTCGGGCCTGCTAGGCCTTGGGGCATCCCCGGTCTCGAGTAGGCCTGTTCTGCCGGCAAGGGCGCCCTAAAGGCGGTAGGCGCCATGTCGCTAGTTGCTTACGCTAGCAGCGAGGAGAGCGAGCCAGACGAGGGGGAGCCAGAGCCGGAGGAAGAGGAGGCGGCAGCCCCCGCGCCCGGGCCCACCTTGGGAGGCTTGTTCGCTTCCCTCCCTGCACCCAAGGGTCCGGCCTTGCTGCCCCCGCCCCCCCAGATGCTGGCCCCGGCCTTCCCCCCGCCGATGCTGTTGCCCCCTCCCACTGGAGACCCTAGACTCCAGCCTCCTCCGCCCTTGCCCTTCGGCCTGGGAGGATTTCCCCCGCCTCCAGGCGTGAGCCCGGCTGAAGCGGCGGGGGTTGGGGAGGGGATGGGCCTGGGGCTGCCGGCTCCTCGAGGCCCTGGCCTCAGCCTGCCCCCCACTGTCGGTGGTGCCGGCCCCCCCCTGGGGCTTCCCAAGCCAAAGAAGAGGACGGAGCCGGTGAAGATCGCAGCGCCGGAACTGCACAAGGGGGATGTGAGTATCCAGGGAGGGCATCTCAGGCTGTCTGTCGGGTCGGCTGTAGGAGGAACTTGTGCACATTACGGGACTCCTTGAAAAGGCATCTGTTGACTCAGCCACCGGAATCCTTTTGCAGTGCGATTAACTGAGCGTGAGTTTGTCAGCTTCTTTGGGGATTTGGGTTGTTGGGCTATGCAAGTTTCTCCAAGCTGGACTCGCACGAAGAAGACCACGTATCATCATTCTGTGTCAGTGACAGGCTCAAGTCTATGTGCCTGGGGTACTTGCTTCTGCTTACCTGTCAGCATCTTCTCAGGCCCCCTGCTTCCCATACTAAGCACAGGATAACATGTGACGCACGAAGAGATGACAAGTGGATGGGCTACGTAATCACCAGGCTTTATCCTTTGCCTCAGAAAGTAAAGCATCCGGGCTTGGGGGGTAAAGGATAGAATTCCTGTCAAGTTCTGGGATTACAGGCGTTCGAAACCAGGCCTGGCCTTGTACTCTAAATTTTTAAGGGAAGTTATAGAAGAAATGGAATGTTTGTTGATTCCCAATCATTTGCCAGGTCTTGGCCCTTTCAGTTGCTGATGCTGAACTTTGGGAGAACACATACAGTTTTTACAGATAAGAAATCCTAACATATAAGAGCTTATCTAGTGGAAGGCAGAATGGAGGTTTAAGAGCTGAATCTGAAATTGATTGTAGTGGCTGGTGTATTGGCGCACATCTATAATCCCACCTACTTGGCAGGCTGAGGCAGGTGGATCCGCAAGTTGGAGTCTGGCCTGGGCAAGTTAATGAGATCATGTCTCAAACTATAATTTTATTTAGTCCTTTTGAGACAGGTCTTCACTATTCACTGTTCAGGCTGGCCTTGAACTCACTTTTGTAGCCCAGGCTGGTCTCAAACTCAGCCTCCCAAATGTGGGATTACAGGCCTGCGCCACTACGCCCAGCTACTTTTAATTTATTTATTTTATGTATTTTGTATAGAGTCTATAGGGTCTTACTACACAGATTGGACTCTTAGTGATCCTCCTGTTTTTAGCCTTCCAAGCGCCGGCATTACAGGCTCGCCCAGTCTCAATTGCTGGGTCAGCACATCCCTGGGGGCAGGGCCAGGAATGCAGGCACATTAATCCGCTGAGCTATCTGGCTGGCCCTTATAATTTTATTTTTTGTTTGTTTATTATTTTATTTATTTTTTGAAGTACGGGGGATCGAACTTGAGACCTTGTGCTTGCCAGGTGTAAGGCAGGCACTTATGCAGTTGAGCTATATCCCTGTCCCGCAAACTGTAATTTTAAAAGGGGCTGGGAGCCAGGCATAGTGGTGCATCCCTGTGATTCCAGCACTTGGGAGGGTGAGGCGAGAGGGTTGCCTTGAGTTTGATGCTAGCTGAGCTACATAGTGAGTTCAAGGCTTCCTGAACTACATAGTTAGACCCTGTCTTTAAAAAACCGAGGATGGGGCTGGGGAGATAGCTCCGTAGCACAAGTGCCTGCCTTGCAAGTGCAAGGTCGTGAGTTCAAACCCCGTCCCAAAAAAAAACAAAACAAAACAGCCAAGGAATAGGGCCAGCAAGATGGTTCAGTGATCTAAAGTACCTGCTTAGGAAAGCTTGGGCAACCGCAGGGACCACGGTTTGATCCCAGGCACCACATGCTGCACCAGACCCACCCCCAGGGCGGGCTGAGTTGGCCATAATACAAAAAAAAAAGAAAGAATGAAAGGGCTGGGGAATGTAGTTCTGGTAGAAAAAATGCCTCACATACATGAAGGCATGTGTTCAAACCCCAGTACTACAAAAAGCCAGAATGCAAAACAGAGCCAGATCTGTTCGAACCTCAAACTTCAGGCTTTTGGGGTTGTCAAGCTTGGGTATTATTTTAGATGGGGCAGACAACCTTATGTAGTTTTCAGATGTTGGAGCAGAACAGTACCGTAGGCTTCTACCGTGAGGGGATGTAGAAGACAGTGAGCCCAGGGGCCTGGAGTTCCTTCTCTCAGCAAAGTTAAGGTTCAGCCCTTGCTTTCTTCTTTTTTTTTCTTAACTATTTATTTATTTATTTATTTATTTAATAGCTGGCTCAGCCTGCCCTGGGGGTGGGGCTGGCGCAGCATGTGGTGTGGGGGTTCAATCCTCCATCCCTGTGGTTGCCTAAGCTTGCCTAAGCAGGTGCTTTAGACCCTTTTGCTATCTCATCAGCCCCAGCCCTTGCTTTCTTGATCCTGCTTTTCTTTAGCATTCCAGCAGTGCTTAGGGCCTTTTCTGTTCTTTCCATTATTGTTTCTTCAACCCTCCCTCCCCCATATCCTAATATATTTGCCCTCCCTGGTTCAAGTATTGGTTTATATTTATGTATGTATGTATGTATTTATTTATGTATCAAGTATTGGTTTATAAAAGGAATATTTTTAGTGAGTGCTTCCCTAACTTACCTAAACTGCTTCTGGCCTCCTCTTTGTTTTTTCTCTATAGCACATAACCACTGTCAAAAATAGCATGAGCATACTTTATTTGTTTCTCTCTAGTATATAAGGCAGGTGAAAGTAGAGATGATTACAATTTTAGTTCATTGCTAGTCAACACCATGCCTGGTGCATACTTTGGACTAGTTTTTTTTTTGAGTAAATTAATTCAAATGGGGATTTTTACTAGGGAGAGGTTTCAGAATCTGCCTCCCTGTTTTCCATGTTTTATTTTGTTGAGGCAGGGTCTCCATATGTAGTTCAGGCTGGCCTTGAACTCACCATGCAGCCCAGGTTGCAGTCTTCATCTCTAAAACTCCTAGGTGTTGGCATTATAGGTGTGCGACAGCCTACCTCAGTCTTCCAAATGTCTTCCCATATCGTGTCCCCTTGAGCTTGTCATTTCTAGATCTAGGATTCAAAACCAGCTTTCCATTGTTCCTCTGAAACTCACTATATTGGGGCGGACGAAATGGCTCAGTGGTCTAAAGCACCTGCTTAGACAAGCTTAGGCAACTACAGGGACTGTGGTTGGATCCCCAGCACCACATGCTGTGCCAGCCCCACCCCCAGGGCAGGCTGAGCTGGCCATAACATGCAAAAAATAGAAGTGTAACTCACTATAGCCTTGATTTAACCCAGACAGAGAAAAGCCCTTGAGTGAGGCAGGAAATCAGGTAAATTTCCATGGCCTCTTGTTTTCTGTGCTCTTTCCACTGGACTTTATCTCAGCTTGACTATGGTGTGAGGAGATGAGTGGGGGAGGTGGCACTCTGAGCCAGCCTCTTCCTTCCACAGTGACAGTAGGGACATTCATTCTAGTGCTGGGAACATAGCAGTAAAAAACACTGCCCAAGAGGCTGTAGAATCAGTCTTCTAGGGGGGACTTTCAAGGTAGCTCATTAGTTTAAGCGCTTGTTCTAGCAATCCCAGTCAGGCACAGGAGTTGGCAGTTTGATCCCCAGACCCACCAGAAAGGCAACCTGAGCCAGCAAAAAAAAAAAAAAAAAAAAATGGCCGGGGAGATAGCTCCATGGCATAGTACCTGCCTGGCAAGTGCAAGGTCGTGAGTTCGAACCCCAGTTCCCACCCCCACCCCCCAAAAAAAATCCTTCTCAGCCTTTATTTCTTATTTTTTTGCAGGACCAGGGTTCAAAGTCATGACCTTGTACTTGCCAGGCAGGCACTTCTGCCAGGGAGCTATCTCCCCAGGTCCCCCTTCTCAGCTTTTAAAAAAAGTAAAAAAAAGATTCTTCCATCTAGGTTGGTTGCTGAGACAGAGAACTGGAGACTTTGAATGCTATCTCTCCTTTGTGAGTATAATTTTACCAAATTTGTTAAGTGAGTAATGACAACACCAACTAAGTAAAATCATGGTCCTTGGCTGGTTGTTTTCCATTTGCCGTTCAATTGGTAGTTTTGTTCTCTGAACACATAGTTCCTAGGAATCACAGCCTAGAGTATGCAAGATGGTCAGTGAGTGACTGTGGTCTTTAAAAGACCTGTTTGTGTCCTTTCCAGGTCTGAGACCTTCGATTCTGAGCTCCCTGTCTTCCACCTAGTGGGCTCTTCTACCTAGTGTTTTATGTTTAAGGGAATGATTTAGTTCCCTTTAATAATTTCCTTTAGAGTTTTGGTGCTAGTGTAGAAGTAATTAACTACCTTTTTTTCTTTTTTAATCCTGGAGATTGAATTCAGGACCATTGTCCTGAGTTACTTCCCCAGGCTTTTTATTCATCTTGAGTCAGGGTTTCGCTAAGTCTGTGAGTTGTTTTGGGCTGGGCTCTAATTTACAGTCTTCCTGTCTTGGCCTCCCATATTGCTGGAATTACAGGCATGTACTACCATATCAGGCTTAATTTGAACTCATATTGATTCTCCTGCCTTTGCCTCCTGAGTGCTAGGTGTACAGGTGTGTCTCCGCTGAAGCTACTTCTTTGTACCTGGAGCTGACAATAGTAATAAATGTGGGGCCGGTGAGATGGCTCAGCGGTCTAAAGCGCCTGCTTAGGCTAGCTTAGGCAATTGCAGGGACGGCAGTTCAATCCCTGGCACCACATGCTGTGCCAGCCCCACCCCCAGGGCAGACTGAGCTGGCTGTAATGTTTAAAAAAACAAAATAAAACAAAACAAAACAAAACAAAAAACAGTAATAAACATGACAGGCCTTGTCCAAATGGAACTTTTTTCCCCCCCAAAAGGAATTTATGATTCACTGAAGAACTTATAGAGCTTATAGCTCAAGATCAGCAAAGTTATTTTTTCTTTTTGTACAGACATAGAGTCTGTTTTGTACAGACAGGGTCTCTATGTCATTCAGGCCGGCCTTGAATTCACAGTGATCTTCCTGCCTCAGCCTCTTGAGTCCTGAGATTACATGCACATGCCTGTCTTTTTGTTTGTTTGAGGCAGAGTCTATGCAGTTCAGGTTGGCTTTGAACCCATATACTGATCCACCTGCCTCAGCCTCCCAAGTGTGAGGATTACCGAGATGCTCCACCACGCCAGGCTAAGATTTCAGGCAAGTCAGAAAAGAATCCTGACAGAATTGGTGCCCTGAGAATGCATCTAACAGGCTGTAATCCAGTCTAGGGAGGTTAGCAAGGGTTTACCAGAGAGGGCAGTGTCTGACCAGAGATGAGGGAGGAGCAGAGTAGAGAGGAGTGCATCTGACTGAAGAAATAATACTGAAGCTGGGGTGTGAGAGAACCTGCAGGCACGGGCCGATGCACATGGTGGGAACTGGTGGGAGATGGGACTGGAGAGGGATCCCAGATCTGTACTAGGTACTGTGGACCTGGTGAGGGATGGGGAGACCTGGAGGACAAAGATAGATCAGGAGGGAGATGTGTTAAGAGCAGAGGATTGATCGGATGTCAGGAATAAAGAAGAGGCTTCAAGGATAACCTTGAGTTTCAGCTCAGGCACCTGGGGGGTCATGTCAGGAGGTAGGGCAGATCACAGATTAATAAGCTCTCACTGGTCGACCTGTAGAAGCCTCCCATGCTAAGTTAAATGGGAGCGCATCACAAGTAGCAGCACCTTAGAAAGGGCCTGGCCTCACCTGCTCAGGATTGATGGGGACTCACAGCTGCCCTTTGCACATTTGTTTAATCTGTTCTCTAGACAACTACCTCCACTCATCTTTTTGCTCACATATAATTATTTATAATATTCTCTGGTAATTTGTTGCTTTAACCCTCTAGTCCACAGTGATTAGGTTCTGTGGGACCTAGTGGCCGTGGGAAGGATTCTGGGATTCTCTCTCTCTCTCTCTCTCTCTCTCTCTCTCTCTCTCTCTCTCTCTCTCTCTCTTTTGTGGTGCTGGGGATCAAACCTAGCACCTGGTACATACAAGACAAGAGCTCTATCTTGAGCCACATCCCCAGCCCTTCCTCCACTGTTATAAACCTTTGTTGTAGGTGGAAAGTGGCTATATATACCTTCTTAGTTTTTATTTCCTTCCTTGTAGAGACTATCCCAGGTTGAACTGTAACTTAATCCCCATGCTGGATTTCTAGGAGGGAATTTGGCTTTGTTTTAGTTGATCAGGTTGTCCGGTCACCTGCACTGAAGTTAGCATCAAATTTTCCTTCTTGATGTATTTCACAGTCATCTTTAGTCCAGTTTTAGTTAAGTGGGGAATTAAGAATCAATCATTCCTGCCCAGTGTGCTTGTACAGGCTATAATCCTAGCACTTGGGAGTCTGAGGCAGGAGAATTGCTGAGAGTTCAAGGCCAGCCTGGGCTACATAGTGAGTTTAAGGCCAGTGAACTACATATATAGTAAGACCTTGTCTCCAAAAAAAACCAGAAATGAACCACTCCCCAAGAAGATTGTAAGTTACATGAGTTATAAGCATCTTAATTTTATTATATATGTATTTATTTTATATCAGGAACTGAGCTCGGAGCCTCATGCTTGCCAGGCAGGTGCTGTGCTATTGAGCTGTCTTCCCAGCCCCCATGTACCGTTTTTTTTTTTTTTTTCCAATTAGGAAAAATAACTGGTCACTGAATGAATAACAGTAATTAAAAAAAAAGAACTATAGAACCAGGCATTGGTAGCACTTACCCATAGTTCCTGTAATCAGGGGGCCGAGGCAAGAGGATGGCAGGTTGAAGATTGTTCAACAAAAAAGCATCACAGAATGAAGACTCAGCCTTTCCTTTTTCCCTTCTTACCCCTGCTCTGACTCAAGCTACATTGCCTGTTTTTATTTTTATTTTTTTCCTTTTTGAGACAGGGTCTTGTTATTCAGTTCAGGCTGGTCTTGAGCTCACTTTGTAACCCAGACTGGTCTGGAACTCCCAATGATCCTCCTGCCTCGGTCTCCTGAGTGCTGGGGTTAAGGCCTTACATTGACTGATTTCATAGGTTCAGGGGATCTAGACTTCTGAAATCAGAATTTTAATTTTTTATTTTTTTTATTTTTTGTCTTTATGAAACAGGGTCTCACTATGCAGTTCAGGCTGGCCTTGAGCTCACTTTTATAGCCCAGGCTGGTCTCGAACTTGCACCGATCCTCCTGCCTCAGCCTCCCAAGTGCTGGGAATACAGGTGTGCACCACCATACCCGGCTGAAATCAGAATTTTAAAATAACCCGAATCAGAGCAAGTCTGCCATGGGAGTTTTCACTTATATAGATAGAAATTGTAGGGCAGGGGTTGGAGCTGAGCATGTACCTCAGTGATGGAGCCCTTGCCTGCCATGCTGAAGCCCCTCTTTTGAGTAGTATTACCACTGATTGTTTACACAGATCTGAGACTGAAATGTCACTAATTTTGTCATGTCTAGTAGCCAGATAATTAAAAGTTTCCTGCATTGGATTTAGGTAAGTCTTGATTCTAGTCAAATGAGAAAGGGACATACACTAAGACTTGATTTTTTTGGTACCTGCTGAATTTCTGGCACTGTGCTTGACATTTTTTTTTAAATCTTTATTTGTTTGTTTGTTTATTTATGTTATGGTTGGCTCAGCCTGCCCAGGGGGTGGGGCTGGTGCAGCATGTGGTGCCAGGGATTGAACTGCAGTCCCTGTGGTTGCCTAAGCTTGCTTAAGCAGGTGCTTGAGACTGCTGAGCCATCTCGTCGGCCCTGTGCTTGACTTTTATCCATCTTTCACTGAAAAGGAAATGGTTTAGAGGACAGAGGTGATTTACCTATACACACATTGTTTGGAGACAGCAGAGATTGATCTGAACCTAGATGTTTTGTTTTGCCTTAGTGCGTGGCAAAAAGATAGATGGAAGAGCCTGGGAAGCCAGAGAGCAGTAAAAGCCAGGAGCCATAGTGCATACTGCAATCCCAGCTGTACAGGTGGTGGAGGCAGGAAGATTGGAAGTTAACGTCAGCCTGGACTATTTAGCAAGACCCCATCTCAGAAAATAAAAAAGGCTAGACTGCAGCTCAGCAGTATAGTACTTGCCCACTATATGAGGCCCTGGGTTGAACCATTACCCCTGCCATACATGCAAGAAAAGCAGTGCAAATGAGGGAGACAAAAAGAGAGAAAAATAAATTCCTAACAGAATGGCAGGTGTAAGAAGAACATGCTGAGACCACAGAGTTAAAAAAAGGTGACGAATGTAGTTAAGCTGGATAATAGTAGTGACTATAGAGTTCGGAGCCTTGAGAGGGTGGGGTATCTGTTCTTGGACCCTTATTTCCTCCTTGGCTCCTGGCCCTGGCAGCTAGTGATTGCTTTTTGGAAAAGAACTTTCTGAACCAGAGCCTGGAAGATAAGAGGGAGCTGCCATGGGGAATACGCTCTGATAGATTAGCAGATCCCACTGGACCCAGCTTAATGGAAAGTGTCTGTTTCCGTTCTTGCTCAGCAGTCTGGGGGGTGTGTGTCTTGTCACCCTTGGCAGCTGGAGCAGAGAGGACAGTAGTCACCACTGAGGCTCAGGTTTTTGTGAGGCCGAAAAGAAGCACAATACTTTGTTCAGAGACTTAGCAGTCTGTGTCCCCAAAGCCTCGTGTGCCTGCCCTGGTCTAAGGGCTGCTCACCAGCCTTGGGGGCTGTGCTTCAGGCCCTCCCCTGCTCCCATGCAGCACCCATGCCTGCACCCATGCCCACTCCCGTTGCTTTGCTTTGTGTGTCTCTTCTTTTTGAGACAAAGGTCTTGCTGTACAGTTCAGGCTGATCTCAAGCTCATTTTGTAGCCCAGGCTGGTCTGGAATGAAACAGTCCTCCTGCTTCAGCCTCTCAAGTACAGGGATAACAGGTGTATGCCACCACATCTGGGTCCTGTTGCCTTTTTCTGTTCTTTTTTTTTTTAAATTGAGATTTTTTTTTTTTTATTGGCAGGCTCAGGCTGCCTTGAGGGTGGATATGGAACTGCCCTACCCTGTGCCTAACTGGGATTGCCCGCAAAGACTTATTTAACCAGAAAGCTCCTCCCCACCCCCTTGCCTTTTGCTGGTGTTCAAGACTCTTTGGAGCCCAGCTGGCACTGGGGAAAGTATGCCCTAGAGCAGCAGTTTAGTAGTTTCTCACAAACTTAAACATAGAATTACTAAATGACCTACCAGTTTGACTTCTAGGTATAAGGAATTGAGAGCTACAGTTCCCAATATAATCTTTCTTTTCTTTTCCCCTTCCTTCCTTCCTGTTATGGCTAGCTCAGCCTGCCTTGGGGGTGGGGCTGGCACAGCATGTGGTGCCAGGGATCGAACCGCGGTCCCTGTGTAAGCTTGCCTAAGCAGGCGCTTTAGACCACTGAGCTATCTTGCCAGCCCCAGAATCCCAGAATGACTATTTTTCTCTTTCTTTCCTTCTTTCTTTCTTTCTTTCTTTCTTTCTTTCTTTCTTTCTTTCTTTCTTTCTAAATGCATTTAGTATAGGGTCTACAGGGTCTCATTACATAGATCCGACTTGTGATCTGCCTGTTGACAGCCTCCCAAGGGCTGGGATTACAGGTGTGTGCCACAGCACCCAGTCTATGTAATATAAACTATTAGGCTGTTTCAGAATTTATAAAGCTGGGAACAAACTAGGTTTGTGTTGTCATATTTTTTTGTTTGTTCATTTTTTTGTGGGACCAGGGTTCAAACTTACAACCTTGTACTTGCCAGGCAGGCACTTGTGCCATGGAGCTATCTCCCTGGCCCCTGTGTTGTCAGATTTTTACTTCAGCTAGCTTTGAACTCGCAGTGATTTTTCTGTCTCAACCTCCCAACTACTGGGATTACAGGCCTGCTCCACCATTCCCGGCGGTGCAGGGAAGATGTTGCAGACCCAGAAGGGCATGGAGCCAAGGGCAAGGTCCTGTTGCAGCCCAATCAGGTGCCCTTGGAGCCCAGGAACTGCTGTTTCCCTGCTGACACTTTTTTTTTTTCCTAATTCTGCCACCTCTGCCCAAAACTCCAAGAAATGACCTTTTTTTTTTAGGACCGAGGATTGAACTCAGTCCCTTACACTTGCCAGACAAGCATTTATTCTACTGAGCTATTTTCCCAGCCCCTCAAGAAATGATCTTCTAAGAACATTCTTTAGTATTGAGCTAAATGGGAAACATTTAATATTCATTACACAAAAGTAATATAGAAAAATCCAGGGCAACTAAAAGTATGGATTTTCTGTATGTTATTCAAAATAAGATACATTGAGATATCAAAGTCCTTAGCAGTTAAAGTGCTTTAATCCACATAGACTACCTCAGTTGTGTTTAAAACTAAATACCACCAGGGAAGGTGGCCAGTGTTTGTAATCTCAAAACTTGGGAGGCCGAGGAGGATTGAAAATTTAAACTCTGGGGCTGTGGAGGTAGCCCAGTGGTATAAGTGGCTGCCTAGCAAGCGCAAGGTCTCAACTTTGATTCCTAGTGCATCCCCCTTAAAAAAAAAAAAAAGAAAGAAAGAAAGAAAATTTTAAGTCCCAACCAGCAATTTTGCAAGACCCTCTCTCAAACTAAATGATTTTCTTTTCTTTCCATGTCAGAAGCTGAACTCAGGACCTTATACTTGCCAGGTAGGGTCTTGTGCTCCTGCTACATTCCTAGTCCTGTGAAACTAAGTGAAACAAAACTAAATGTGACTAGTGATACAGCTCAGTGTGAGTGCCCTGGGTTCATTCCTCAGTAACACACACACACACACACACACACACACACACACACAAATATGCAAAACATGTACAGAATCCAAACTTTTTATTCATTTACTAGGTGCAAATCTTTGGTTTCTTATGCTTTAAATGGGTAGGATCTCTCTCTGCTAAAGAGGTCAAAACATTGTTCTCCTTCCTTCTGTTCACCCATCAAATAGCTACACCAGTGTTCATAACAGTGTAGCTCCCAGGGCCAAATGTCTAACGCAAATGAATGATAAACAAAACACAGGAGTGTTACTCAGTCTTAGGAGGGACTGAAATTCTGATACAGCATGTCTCAACCTCTAAAGTGTGCTAAGTAAAATAAAGGTGTCCAGAAGGGGAAAATTCATGAGATGGAAAGTAGCACAGAGACTATCAGAGGGGCACAGGAAGGGGAGATGCCAAAAATTCAGCAAAATAGTGTTGGTAGTTGTAACTTTTTTTTGTCTTTTTCAAGAGAGGGTCTCGCTATGCAGTTCAGGCTGGCTTTGAGCTCCCTTTTGTAGGCCAGGCTGATCTTGAACTCGCACTGATCCTCCTGCCTCAGCCTCCCAAGTGCTGGGATTACAGGCGTTTGCCACCAGGGCCTGGTGGTAGTTGTAACGTTGTGATTGAAACTTATTGCCACTGAATTATACACTTAAAAATAGAATCAGCCAGGGGTAGTGGTGCAGGCCTGTAACCCTAGCACTTGGGAGGATGAGGCAGGAGGATCATGAGCTCAGCATGGCACCTGAATGACTTAGGGAGACCTTTTCCCAGAATTTGAAAAAGTAATTAAAAGAGCTAAAAGGATAAGTTTTAGACTAAGTGTGGTAGTAAATGCCTATAATCCCAGGACTCAGAAGGCTGACTGACGCAGGTGTATTGCTGTGAGTTCAAGGCCAACTTGAAGTACATATTGAAATCTTGTCTCAAAAAAAAAAGAGGGCTGACCAAATAGCTCAGTGGATTAAAGTGCCAGCAGGCAGGCACAGGGGACAGGGGTTCAATCCCTAGCCTAACCTCCCACCCTGCCCATGGGATACACTGAGACACAATTGAGTCTGGGCATGGCGGTGCACACCTGTAATCCCAGCTCTTGGGGGACTGTAAACATGTGGATACCTACAAGTCCGATCTAGTAGTGAGATCCTAAACACCCTGTAGGCCCTTCCCTAAAAAAAAAAAAAAAAAAAAAAACCCTGATAAATTTTATATACATATTTTGCCATGATAAACATTTTTGGGGCTGAGAGATAGCTCAGTAGAATTAAGTGCTTGCCTAGCAAGTGCAAAGGCCTGAGTTCAATCCCCAGTTCTGCCAAAAAAGAAATAAAACACACACACACATTTTTTTTTCAAACATGGAATATTTGTCCAATGCATTGAGCTATATCCCTACTTCATTTGTTTATTTTTTTTATACTTAAAATTTTATTTTAAAGAGTAAAAATAGCAGAAACAAAGATAGGAAGAATAACAAGCAAGAGTACACGTACAGAATTTCAAAACAAGAACAAAAATTTAACAATGATTGTATTACATATTTTCATCATCATCATTTGTTGATTGATTGATCAGTCAATCATGGTACTGGAGACTGAATCTAGGGCCTTCAGAGTGAGCTGCATCCCAATATCCCAACCCTTGTTTCATTTTGTTTTGTTTTTGAGACAGAGTATCACAATGTAGTTAAGGCTGGCTTTGAATTTACCATGTAAGCTCAGTCTGGCCCTGAACTCAGTAGCCCTCCTGCCTCAGCCCCGTGGGTGCTGGGATTAGGGGTTTGAGGCACCACAATTGGCTCCAGTCCTTTTTTAATCTTTTTTTTTTTTTAAATGAGTTTGCTACCGGGTCTCATACAGCTTGGACTGGTAGTGATCCTCTTGTTTTCAGCTTCCCCAGCGCTGGTATTATAGGTAGGTATGCACCATCATGGCTGGTTGGTGGCCAGCTGAGTGCACCCGGGGGTGGCACTGGCATGGCACGTGATACTGGGGATTGAAGCTCTTTTATCTTTTTTCTTTTTATCTTTTGAGTCAGTGTCTTACTGTATTACCAAGTTGTTCAACTGGGGCTCAGACTTTCTGTTCTTTGCCTCAACCTCCCAGAGTGCTGAAGATTAGAGATCTGTGCCACCATGCCATGTTGCCAGCCCTTTTATTTTTGATTTTGAGACAGGGTCTTGCTTACTTGCCCATGCTGGGCTTGGACTCGGAACTCTCCACCTGAAGCCTTGAGTGCTAGGATTCTGAGCATGTGTCAGTACCCCTTGCTAAGAAAAAGGTTTTTTTCTCTCTCTTACTTTTTTTTTTTTTTTCTTTTT
>PVKN010019755.1:0-16232 GCA_004027915.1 Capromys pilorides | reverse complement strand
GGGTCTGAACTATGGGTGGAGTCAGAGTTTTGGAGTTGAGACCAAGGATGGACGCAGGCTGAGGGTCCTTACCGGGCTGGCACGAGGCCAGAGGGTTTGGTGGATAGGTTCCGGACTATAGTTCAGGTGGGCTTGTGCAGGGAGATTAAAGAAAGTTTCAGAGATCCTTACCTGGTAGGTGTGCTGGTCAAACCAAACACGGGGTGGGCTACAGGCGTGGCATGGGACAGGCGCAAAGAGCGCCCCGGACCAGTGTCAGCTGTGGATGAGTTCCAGGCGCGGCGGCACGGGACCGGCGTCCGCCGCGGGCGAGAAGAAGTTCCAGGCAGGCGCCGCGGCGCGGGGAGAACCCGGCGTCCGCCGCGGGCGAGTAGAAGTTCCAGGCAGGCGCGGCGGCGCGGGGGGGAACCCAGCGTCCGCCGCAGGCGAGAAGAAGTTCCAGGCAGGCGCGGCGGCGCGGGGGGAACCCGGCGTCCGCCGCGGGCGAGAAGTTCCAGGCAGGCGCGGCGGCGCGGGGAGGGGGGGAGGGTGGTGGGACCCGGCGTCTGCTGCGGGTGAGAAGAAGTTCCAGGCCACTTTTTGTAACTATTAATGCATATGCATTATTTAAAACTGAATAGCCTCAAAATATGCAAATGGAAATTAGTCTTTATCCTTCCACTAATAAAATGGCTAACATTTGAGGGATTTCCCCCGACCCCATTACTTCTGTGCGTGTGCCTAGGTCTGTATAGAATTTTACAAAACTGGATTGAAGTTGTGTGCTCTATTGTCTTCTATTTCTGTACCAACTGTACCACTCTGAATTTTCTAGAGTGACCATTTCTTTGTCATTTAAAAAATCTTGATGTACTTTAAGTGTTCCTTAATATTGCATCTTATGAAGCCATTATTAACCATTCTCTTTCCATTTAATACCTGTTTTTTCCCCGTTATAATAGTGAAAAGCTTTGTGCGTTCTTGAACTTATAGAATTATTTCTTAGGAACAAGTTTTCTTGAACTGGGCAGTGTATTCAGAGGTGTAATCCTTACTGCTAAATGGGCCTCTGAGGTTATGACCACTGGGTGTTGTCCTTTAATAACATTGACATTTTATATCAGGAATGGTGGTGGATGCTTATAATCCCAATGCTTGGGAGGCTGAGGCAGGAGGACAGCCATGAGTTAGAAGTCAGACTGAGCTACATACAAGCTTAAGGCCAGCCTGAACTAGAGGAGACACTGTTGAAGCAAGCAAGCTAGCTAACTTTTTGTTTTGTTTTGTTTTTTTTTGGTGGTACCAGGGATTGAGCTCAGGACCTTGCACTTGCCAAGCAAGCACTTTTTCCACTGAGCTATATCCCTGGCTCTAACTGAAGGCAAAATGGTATTCTTTTGAAATGACTTTAGAAGCTATGACCCTAGGGAAATGAGAGGCAAGTGCCCAAACTGTACCACAAAACTGACTTACTGTAAAGTGCCAATACTGCAATTAAACCAGAAAACTGAAATTTTAGTTTATATAACATCTTTTTTCTTGATAGAAATATAGCACATATGCCATAGGTTTGCCACTTCTGGTCTAGAGACTGCTCCAGTTGATTGTTTTGATAATTGTACTTGGGAGGCTGAAAACAGTGTTTAAAGTTTGTCCTGCCAGAGTTTAATTCACTATACTATACCGTTTTTTTCTTATCTATAAAAATATTATGAAAAATACCTGAATAAAATCAGCATGATTTTATTGAAGGCGGCAACACCTTGAATGACCAGTTTAGGGAAGCCATCTGTAAGAAAAATACAGTTGGGCTAGATCCATGTGTTGCTAGTGAACTAGGTGAGCTGGATGGAACATTCCACTTTGGAGTGTCTGTAATGTATTGAATAAACCACCTAAGATGTAAACCTTTGATTCCCAAGATTTATTCAAAATTAGCAAGACTTATTTCTAGTCTTTTAGAAGTTTCCTTTTGCCTCAGTTGTTTTTCAGACAATAGGTGGTTTTTCCATATATGCTTGAATGCTTGTTCGGTATTTGTGTGTTAATTAATGGTCTATGAGAAAAGACCAAGAGCCTGAGATGGAAAAGACTACATTTAATTCCATTGAGATGCAGGCGAGCTGATATTGGAGAAGTATGGGGGAGGCTACGTATAGATAGGGCTTGGGGTTAGGGGTCCTAGTCCCAAGGAATCTGTAGGCAATGTTTGAGGTCAGAGCTGCAAGGGTGATGAACACAGGTATGCACGTGAGCTGAGCCTTCCGGTGTCAGGGAGGCTGCAGGTCCAGACCTAAATATTATGGTCATCAATCCTGTTTGCTGAGGGCAGCACAGATTCCTGTTGTTTTAGAGGGCACTGTGACTATTGGAAAGGCCATTCCCCAGTCAGGCCTGACATAGGAAGGGTAGCATTTAGAGCTAGATGTTGAGTGGCCAGGTGTTTCTGTCCACAGGTTTCTTGTTGGATGATTATGTCTTCTTAATGAATTTGAGTTTTCCGTACCTTGTCCAGTTGGAAGACCTGGAAGAGAAACTGAGAGGAAGTGGTTCTGTATCATACTTTTTGTCCTTTTTCTGGGGGTTGAGGGCTGCACTGGGAATTGAACTCAGGACCTTGTGCCTGCGACAGGCACTTGTGCTGCTGAGCACAAGCTCTGCCCATGTTTACTTACTATGGCCATTTTCCTATGGTGCGGCCAGTGGATATGTGAACTTTGTTCTGAATGGCACTCGAAAAAATGTTTTTCAGTTTTTTTTTTTTTTTTTCGCTTAAATAACAAGAAGATCTTTTTTAAGGTACAGCCTACTTCAGACCTATGTCTAATATTTGTTTGCAGTATTTTTTTTTTTCGGATATCGGGGATCGAAATCAGAATCTTGCACTTGCCAGGCAGTTGCTTATGCTGCTGAGCTATGTCCCTGGCCCTGCAGTAGTCTTTTGATTGCCTGTTTCCATTCGTGCTACCCATGCCATTGCAGTGACACACTTATGGAATCATTCCCCTTGACTTGGCTGTGTGTGTGACCTTAGGCTGGGCCAGAATGACGTCCCAGGCTAGAATGGATGGTGGAGGAGCAGGAACTGGAGAGCCCTGCTGCGCTGGTCTGACTGGAATGAAAAACACAAATTTCTGTACCTTGACAGCTTCTGTCGTAACTGCCTCCCCTTTACCCACTGGCCCGAAGTTCATTTCACAGCAGAGTGTAGGAATTTGGCACCTTTTAGCAAGGACTAGTTATATTTCCTTATGGAACATCTCAGAGTCCTTGAAGATTTTTTCTTTTTTGAAGTTTTTCTACAGTTTCTATATAAACTGAGCTAGTTCTGGCCGGTGAGATGGTTTAGCATTCTAAAGCGCCTGCTTAGGCAAGCTTAGGCAACCACGGGGACCATGGTTAGATCTCCAGCACCACATACTGTGCCAGCCCCATCCCCAGGCTGGCAGAGCCAGCCATAATATAAATAAATAAAGTTAAAAGAATATTAACATAAACTTAGCTAGTTCTTTCTCTTCCCTTTTTTCTCCTTCCCTTCTTCTGTATCTGTCTCTATTTCTACACTATACACACACACACACACACATATATATATGTATATACATATATACGTACATACATGCATGCACATGTAGACAAATACAGAAACATACCAGCATATGTGGGTAAGCATCTATGTAGCTTGGTAGAGGGGTCATGGAAGTCTAAGTGAAAGATAGATGTGAAATAATGATGTATAATTAGCAAGAAGATGAAATTCGATTCTCATTATAGCTAATAATGTTGTCTAAAAATAAGCTGTTATGATGACAAAGATTGTGAGGAATAGAGGAGAGATGATTGATAGCTCTCTAGAAAATTAATTATTTCACCTTTTGTCTAAAAGTGAGTCTTTTTGGTAATTTTTATGAAGTATAATTGACAAATCATATATTTAAGGTGCGTAATATGATATTTTGGGATACATGTATATAGTGCTTAGTGAAATCATCACTACACTCAAGCTAATGAACATAGCTCCACAATGCCTGAGGTTCCAGGGCTGGCACAGTACATGGCACTGGGAATCAAAACTGGGTCCTTGTGCTTGCTGGGCAGGCTCTTAGACCTTTGAATTATCTCCCCAATAAGGGGAGTATTCTTCAGAGAAAAAAGTATTCTCCAGAGAAAAATATGCTTACCATCTAACTCCCAAAGATAGATTAAAGAAATTAAGTGGACACAGTTCTTGATAATTTCTATGGAATTTTCAAAAATAAACTGGTGGTGCTATATATGAGGTCTGATAAAATGCTGTTTAAATTTTATAGAAAATTATTTTTGTGAAAGACACATTGCCATTAATTCCCATACAGTACTCTAGTTGGCTTCGGGTACTTGTCACATCCTTTTCGTCATGTTGTGAGGGTCTGGAAGTCCTGTTAGGGAAGTGTCTTTAGTTGCACTTGCTATGCCTGGCAGTTCAATGTCCTGAGCTGATTCAAAACATTTACATTTCCTAGTCATTTTGGTGTTGGAGAAGAGCTAGAAGTTGTATGCTGGAGTTCTAGATCCAATGACTCAGGTAAATGGGGACACATTGTGATGTTTTTATTTGACAGAAGTTACTAGAAACATTTTTAATCAATTCAGGACGTGAAGGTAGTCATAAAGATACCCAAGAAAGAAAACTCCCAGAGATGCTTCAGAAAGTGGCAAGAATGGTGGGATGGGTGTGTTTGAAGTGAGGAGGAGTGATTTGTGGTGAACGAATAGCAATGTGCCTTCTTCTGTCATTTTTTAAAAATTTTAACTTAAATATTGATCTTTTATTGTCATACTTTGTACATTGTTTTGAAGCTTGCTTTTTCACTTAATAGAAAGCACTGGACATCTTTTCACCTCAGAGAGTCATGTCAACATCATAATATCCTAATGATATAATCTGTGAATATATTTTATATGACCTTTACCCTTCCTTCAACTTCTTTTCCTTTCCCTTTACTCCTTTCTTGTCAAACAATATTCTTCCTTCTCCTTTCGTGTCATTGTTTTTACAAATACATACTATGAGGTAAAACATGTTATACTTTGTGAGTCTGGCTTATTTCCCTTAACTTGATGATGTCTTTTTCTATCCATTTTCCTGAAAATGATATAATGTCACTTTTTTAAAAAGACACATTTATTTAGTTCCATGATCAGACTATTACATTTAGCAGTCAACAGCATGGGTGCAAAAAAGGGTCTACATTAAAACCCTTTGCTGGAATGCTTTACATTTTCCATAGAACGGAAGCTAAAATAACCTGTTATACAATTAGTCACAAATACAGTCCTCACGTTTTTTGCCCATACACATGAGTGTTGTCTAAAACATGTCTTTTTTGTGACATCTGGGCCCTGCCACCATTGTGCTTGGCTGAGCTCACAAACCTGCTGTAACCTATATCTTCCCTGTCACTTCTCTGGCTCTCCTCTCCTGCTAAGCTTTGTTTCCTAGAAGTGTTTAAAACCTTCTGCCACTGCCATAGCTGCTGCTGCTGCTGGAGCCACCATAGCCACCTTGATTTCATGGTTTGGTACAATATTGGCCTCCACCACCATAGGGCCCAGCGCTTCTGCCTCCAAAGTTTCCTCCCTTGATGGGTCCAAAATTTGAAGACTGACTATTGTAATTGCCAAATTCATTATGGCTTCCACCGCCTCCATAATTGCTTCCATCATTACCAAACCCTTTGTAGCCATCTCCACTGCCACCATATCCACCCTCACCACGGATGCCACCAAAGCCACCTCGACCACTGAAGTTTCCTCCATGACCAAAACTGTTATTGCCACCAAAACTACCTCCAAGACCACCACTAATGATAATACTGAATAATACTCCACTGTGTATGTATACTACCTTTTCTTTATCCATTCCTCTGTTGATCAGACTGCTCCCATATCCCAGCTACTGTGAACTGTGCACAATAAGTGCAGGTGTACAGATATCATACATTAACTTTAATCAATTTGGCCATATTGCCAAGGATCTAATGTAGGTGAGTCACAAGGTAGTTCTGTTTTTAGGTGTTTTTTTTTTTTTGAGGAACCTCTGTACCTATTTCCACAGTGGCCATTCGAAAAAGTTCCCTTTTCTTTACCAGTATTTACTGTATTCTTGATGACACTCATTTCTGACTGCAGGGATCCAGAATTTCAATGTAGTTTTGATTTTCTTTTCCCTGATGGCTCAAGGCATTGTAGAGTTTTCCATCGATTTACTGGTCATTTGTATGTCTTCTTTTGAAAAGTATCTCTTTAGTTTATTAATCCATTGATTGAGCTATTTGATTTTTTGGTGTTTTCTCTGTTCTTTATTCTCCATTAATGTTAGATATGAGTCTTCTATCAGAAGGGGAGCTGGTAAAGATTCTCTCCCAGTTTTTAAAAACCTTATTTACTTATTTGGAACAGGGTCTTGCTACACAGCTCAGACTCATAGTGATCCTCCTTTCTCAGCCTCCCCAGCACTGGGATTACAGGCATGTTCCACCATGTCTGATTTTGGTGGCCAGTTTGGGAGCATGGCATGTGGTGCTGGGGATCAAACCTGGGTTCTTGCTCCTGCCAGGCGGGCAGTTAGACCACCGAGCTAGCTCCTAGCTCTCTCTCTCACTTGTGCACTGTCCCTTAATTAGGTATTTCTCTTGCTCTTCAGCATCTTTTTATTTTGCAGTGGCCCCATTTAGTGACGCTTGGCTATTCTTTCCCATGCTGCTGGAGTCCTATTCAGGAAGTCTTTGTGTGTAGTTACAGTTTCAAATGTTACTCACTTGAAGGTATACTTTTTCTTCCAACAGTTTGAAAGTTTCAGGTCTCATATCTAGGTCTTTCATCTATTTTGAAGTGATATTTTAATCAGATGAGAGACAGGACCTAGTTTTAGTCTTTAACATGTGACTATCCAGTTTTCTCAGCACCATTTGTAAAAGACTTCTTTTTTCTTTCCAGCATATATTTGTGGATGCTTTGTCAAGAATGAGGTGAGAGACTGAGCCTGGGGGTGCACGCCTATAATCCCAGCACTTGGGAGGCTGAAAACAGTAGGATCACGATGAGTCCGATCTATGTAGTGAGACCCTGAACACTCTGTAGACCCTATACCAAATACATAAAAAGAATGAGATGATGGCTCTAGCTGTACAAGTTTACTTCTGTGTCCTGTATTCTATTTCATTGGCCTGTGTGTTTTATTTTTGTTCCGGTACCACGCTATTTGGTTACTATGTGCTTTGCAGTATAATTTGAAATTGTTATGAATATTCTGATGCTTCCAGCCTTTGTTATGTCAGATTGAATTAGGTATTCTAGATCTTTTGTGTTGCCATATTAATTTTACCATGAATTTCCTAATTCTGTGAAGAATATCATTGGAATTTTAGTAGACATTACATTGAATATGTTGATTGAATTTGGTAATGTCTTACTTTTTACTCATTGCTGGGACAAATACCTGACACCCAAAATGAAGGAAGGAAAGGTTTATTTAGCTCATAGTTACTGGAGGTTTCAGTCCATACTCGACTGGCTCCAAGGCAGAGAGGCACATGGCAGAGAACAGCAGTTCATGGCAGCGGAGCAGCAACAATATGGTGACAGAGGCAACAGAACAACCAGGGGAGCAGAGAGCAACAGCATGAGTCTATCTCTCTGTCTCTCTTTATATTACATTCAGGCTTTCTGCCTTAGCCTGTCCACCTTAGGCCACACCCACAATCCCAGCTGTACTCAGACGGATAACACCATCAGTACTAAAACACATAATCCTAGTGGATCATGAGTTAAGTCTCAAACTCTAGAAGTCCCTGCCCCATGATTGCATAAGGCTTTGGGGGGACAACTAGACATAAACCATAACAGGTAATATGACAATTTTACCAATGTCAATTAGTCTGATCCATAAACATGAGCGTCCTTTCCATTTTCTAGTGTCTTATTCCATTTTTATTTCTAATTGTTCTGTAATTTTCCTTGTGGAGCTCTTCTACCTCCTTGATTAAGATGATCCCGAGGTATAGTGTTGTATTTTTAAGCCATGGTGAGTGGAGTTGTTTTTCTGATTGTTTTTACTAGTTCCTGATTAGTGCATAGAAGAGCATTTGATTTCTTATGTCAGTTTTGTGTCCTGAGGTGAGGCGTTCCACAGGTCCTCAGCTCAGTGGGCACAAAGGAAGCTGTGAGTGAAGGAAGATGCCAGCTGCTCGTGTCCTGGCCAGCACACACCAAACCTTATTATCTAGAGCTACAGTTGACTTGGCAGGTTCTAAAATTTGGAGACGAGGGTGTCTTAAACTCAGCTCTCTGGGCATTTGGGGCTGGACAGTTCTTTGCTGTGTGGCTGTCCTCTGCCCTGTAGAGTGTTTAACAGCATCCCAGCCTCTATGCACCAGATGCTGCTAAGCCTCACCTACCCAGCTGAGATAACGAATAGTATCTATAAACAGTGCCAGATGTCTTTAGGGGGAGATTGGGGTGGAGGGATCGAAAATGTCCCCAGGGTGAGGACCTTTGGGATAATGCCACTTACTGAGGTTTGTTTTGGGGACCTTTCTCTTTCCTTCACATTTCTGTCTTTAGTAGAACTTTTATTCCTTTGATCAGCCGGAAAACTGTTTACCCAACTATGAACTAGCCTTAAATGCCTGGAAGGGACTTCATAAAGACCAGAATCATACAGGTGAAGATGAATTCAGTATCAGCTCTCTTGGCTAAGGCAAAGAAGGGTGTCAAGGTTGGAAGTCTGGAGGCCTGACAAGTTGGAAATTGGGTGGGTGGGAAGAGAGATAGAGAGCTTGTGTAGTTTTCTCAACAATAGAATCTTGAAAGATTTCACAGAGGTGGGGGGAGAGAAGAGGAGAAGAGAAGAGAGGAGTGGAAGAGGGAGAGGAGGGAAGGGAGAGGAGGAGAGAGGAGGGGAGAGAGGAGAAAATTTGATCATGGCTTATTTTTATTTCCAGTCATTTCTGGGTTAAAAAAAATTGAACACCATACCCCAGATCTTTTCTGTTATGTGAAATTTTTGGCATGTGACCTTTTAACAAGCCCATGACTAATGCCCTTAATTTACAACAAGGTGGTAATGTTTTTATTCCGTATATCCTTTGCAGTTCAGTGCTACACACTCTCAGCCTCCACCTTCTCAGCCAACTGAGAAGCTATTCAATCAGTGAAGGTTGCAAATTACATACCTTCTTTTATGGTTTTGAACAAGAAGCCCTTTCCCTGCCACAAAACATGTTAATGATTAATAAAAGTGCTGTGTACAAACGCATCAGTCATATCCACAAGGGCCTAATTCTCTAATTCAGTTGAACCACCTCTGGCACTAAAGGGGCAGGTTGAATGTGGAGCTGTGATTACCCAGTGCCTCATTACATGAGCTCTGTAAGGGGTGGGTTGTTCTTGTCCATCTGTCAGAAAGCCAGTGGGTTAGTAATTAGGAGTGAAGTGGACATCGCAAGGACGGTTCCAGCCACATGGCATTTTTTTTTTAAACATGTTTGAGATTTCATCCCCCCGCCCTTGTTTTAAAAAAAGCAAATGGCAGATTAATTCAAACTCAGTGGGCAGACAAATTTTAGCAAAATGGGGTATGTGCAACAGTAGAGCAAATTGTAATGAGTCTAAGATGAGGCAATTAAATAATTATGCAGATAATAAATGACTTTCCTCTCCATTGGTCCCATAATCATTTGCCCCATGTGATCAGCAACCTGTCCCTATTGCTTCTCTTGTTGGCAAAATAGAAACTGTGGTGATAAAGTCAGCATCCGATCTGTGGCTCCAACATGAACAAGCTCTCGTAGTTTCTGGTTGTGAGAATTATGAAGCACAAATTATCCAATCTATTCAGGTACCAGCCCCAAGAGTGTTGAAACCTTAGTCATTGCTAACGCCCAACCAGTTTAATTTTTGCAACCAATTTCCTTAGTTTGCCTTTTAGGAGCTACTTAGGATTTGGCATGCCTCAAGTAAAAGGAGGCAAACTGACATGATTTGCTTCTCTTTAATCAATTAAGCAGTGTATTTTGTTCTTTTTTTTTGAGAAGTCAGACGGTGATCTTTATGTCTCAGAGTAATGCTGTCCCTTCTGAAGGAAACCACCCTCAGTTGCTGGCCTCGTGGTACTGTGTCCAGATAAACAAAGGCTGTGGCAGGGGACGACCTGGTTTTCAGACATGTTGGTGCTCAGGAACCATGATCAGGCTCAGAAAGTCTCCATTCCCTGAGCCTGCCTCCCTCTAGACATCTTCCACAGCTTAGTTGTGGGATGGTGAACAGTGTGGTAGGTGCCTTGTAGCTTACACTGCAGAGAAACAAACCCTCCATGAGAAGAGGGACGGGGGGCTAAGTGCCCAGAGAGCACAGGCTATGAGTGATGTGGACAAGTGACGGGCCATAGCCCAGCCTGACAACTTTAAATATGTTCCTCAGACTCTTTAAACTCAGATTCCCTCAATGCACAAATACCTGTCTTATCAGTCATGAGGAATTAGTGGGAGAGTACGGGCAAAGCATTTACCTCCATATCTACCAACTGTTGAATACCTGGTGATGGATCAGTGGGTTTTCAGCAGCTAGATCTGGTACTCATTTATCAAAAAGAGTAGCTGTGTCTTTGACCCACCTCAGTGTTAGAGTTATTGTATTCTTGGATGTTCTTTGCTCCTCAACTTTGTCATATTATTTTTGCTCTGCTGGGGATCAAACCTGGGACCACTGTGACCGTTCAGCCTACCTGCCAACTTGATTGGCTTAGGAGTGCCCCAGGAAGTTAGGAAGGCATACTACTGAGTGTGTCTGGTTGGGTCATGGAGGTGGGAACTTGGGGACTCTGTCTGGCCCTGTGCCCCCCTTTCTGCTTCCACTCTAAACAGAGTGGCTTTGCTCTGCTATTCCCTCCTGCTGTGGAGCTGGCCTCTGACTAAGCCTCTGAAACAGCCAAATAAGCCATTTCCTCCTTTAAATTGTGGGCATCAATTACTTCATCCTAGCAATGGGAAAACTAATATAGCCTCAAACATGACAGGCAAGTACTCTAACCTTGAGCCACACACCTTTCCCCTACATGGTCTTTGAAAATGCAATTTACATTCATCTGGTGTGCACAAGATTTCGGTGGCCTTTCTGTGAATTCATCATTGTTTCTACAAAACTATTCCTCAGTCATTTATCCTACTTATTGCCCAATTCAATTCTCTTGGCTTTGTAGGTTGGTCCCAGTTAGTGAACTTGGGAGGCTGAAGACTTGGCTCCAGCCCAGGTGAAAGCCACACCCTCAGCAAGTTACAGAGGATTCTCACACTGGCATGGTGAACATTATAGTCCAGCTAATTCTAGGTTAGGGGTATGGTCCTTGGCACTGCCAAATGTTTACCAATATCGCTGGCTTTTGCCACCATCTAGCACCTTTCCTTATTTGTGACAGTAAAAGTCATCTGTAGACTGTACCAAATATTCCTTTGTCTCTTAGTGGCAAAACCGCCCCTAGTTGAGAGCCACTGGGACTTTGTACCAAGAGTTCCCAAGACTCTTGCTTCATGAGAAAATTACCAGGAGGCTTCGTATAAATAAAAACAAAACAGAACTAACAGATAAAATCTGCTGTGGTCCCCCTGTAAGCTACGGAGTCATCAGGAGAGGCCCAGGCAGCAGAATTGGTTAGGAACCCTAGAGACGAGTCAGATAAGCAGTCAGCGTGGAGACCAAGAGGCTTGTGGTCCCTTTGCCAGTGGCTCTGGGTGAACTTGCCTGTCAGAGCTTCCTTTTAAAGGTGGATGAATATGTGCCTATGCAGGGTCACAGGTTGGTAATAAGAAGTGAGCTTGTAGGCGAGCAGGCATTTTGGGCTTCCGTGGGTGAGTTAGGACCTAAGAAGGATGATGGGAGCATGGATGGGGAGAGGAAGGGAAGTTTGTGTGCTGGCTCAGTTGTAGCTATATATCATTTAAATACACTGCTCTTATAAAACCTGCATGCCATGCATTATGCTGATAACCTCTATGTGTGAGTCAACCCACAACACTCATGCTACTGTTTTCATTATAAAGATAATGAGATCATGACAGAGGGGTCACATAGCTTTTCCAAGGTTACTCAAAAGTACTGTGCTGTGAGAGAGCAGACACTGTGGTTCCAGAGCCTGTGCCTTGAGCAGTTTTCTCTTGTCTCTTTCTACAGCCCAAAAGAAGGCCTGCCTGGAGCTTCTAAAACCTAGGGCATCGCGACATGCTTCACAGAAATGTGTGCATAAGGTGTAGAGGTGCGGGCCTGTAATCCTAACACTTGGGAGGCAGAGGCAGGAGGATCGCTGCAAGTTTCATGCTAGCCTAGACTACACGATGAGTTCAATGCCAGCCTGAACTATGTAGAAAGGCTCTATGTTGTTGTTTCAAAGAAAAAAGGTGTGTATGATAATTTCCTTGTTAGAGATACCAACATTCTTAATTATTTTTGAAGTATAAATAAATGAATTCCTTTCAGGATAATTCTCCTTTTTATGTATTTAGTACAGGGTTTATAGGATCTTGCTACACAGATCAGACTCATGGTGTTCCTCCTATTTTCAGCCTCCCAAGTGCTGGGATCACAGGTGCTTGCCACCACACCTAGTCTCAATCACTGCAGCAGTGCACCCCTGAGGCAGGGCTGGCATGGCATACCGGGGATTGAAGCCCGGTCCCTGTGGCTGCCTAAGCAGATGCTTTAATCTGCCGAGCTGTCAGGCCAGCCCAGGATAATGCTTTACTGGAGGGAAGTGTATATATATTAGAGTGATAGGCTATCCTATATGGACCTTCCCTCTAAGGTGATAGCATGTACAGTTAGGTACACGACAAGATTTTCTTCCTCCATCATCCTTCCCACTGGCAGTAGAGCTCAGATTCCAGCTGGATCTTGGAAGGTGGGGCTGATAATGAAACTGTCCTTGCCGCCTCATTGGCTGGTGCTCACCCACTCTTCCTCCTCCTCCGCCTTCATCCCACTGACCTCCCAGAGGAAATGTCTGTGTTGTTAAGCTTGCTCATGTCTCTCTCCTTTACTGAGGGAGACGATTCATGTGACAAATATGCAGTTGCTCTGCTGCATTGCAGAAAGCTCAAATCTTCAGCTGTAGGTATAATGACACACATTTTTGGATTCTTCTGTCTCAGAAAGATTATGTGTCTTTTTTTAAAAAAAAAAACATGTATTTGGTAGAGGGTCTCACTATGCAGCTTGGACTCATCGTGATCCTCCTGTGTCAGCCTCCCCAGCTCTGGGATTACAGGCATGTACCACCACACCCATTCTTGGTGGCCAGCGTGGCCTGTGGTACCAAGGATCAAACCTTGCTTAGGCCACTAAACTATCTCCACAGCACCTAAACTTATATCCTTAAATTCACCTGTCCCTCCAAGTTCACTCCCAGATGTGACCTTTTTTTAAATCATGCTTGTGTGAGGCAGACACAGACCTCAGAACTGGCTCCTATCATGATGCTATATGATATTTTAAAGACTGCCACAAAAAGAGAAGAAAGTGAATGGGTTTCAGAGGTCAAATACATTATCTTTTGAAAAGGGGAAGCCATCTCTAATCTGACTTACTTGGCGTCATTTATTCATAGCCTTGCTTTTAGATCTCTGAGTATTTTAAATGATGTATAGAATTGTAGGCTACCACTACAGTGGCCTGGGACTGTTGCTTTTGGTTGTACATTAGAATCTAGAAGAATATCTGAGTCCTAGGGGCCTTGGATAGATTCAGCTTGCAGAATCGGGAGAAGGTAGAGCAGTTGTCCTGTGTCTACATTTGGTTTGATCACATGAGTATCTGTATTAGGTTCTGACTTTGTCCATCCTACTTCCAAACTATCTGGCTTTGTTTTCATTTTGACAATGTCCTTTGACTATGCCTGTTTGAAGTACTTCCTGAGACTTCACCTTTCTGAAATTGGAGCTTGGTGTAGAGACCTGGCTGCAGGTAGTTGATTAAATAATAATGCATTGGGGAATGATTTAGGAAGCAGTAGTGAGTGGGAGTAAACAGGAAAGGAGGAAAAGCCAGACAATGTGCAGTGCATAATCATGGTCACTTCTGTTGGCAGAGGAGCTTGGGTCTTGCTTCTGTCTTGGAAAAATGTACATCGTGCCATTCCAGCAAGTGCTGAGTTTAGACAGGGTCACAAGTCACAGGGAGCCAGCCCCTAAGCTTTAGAGATATGTCGGAGCTTCACAGGCCTATGACTTGACCTCAAAACCACCTGCTATGTCTCACTTACCTTTTTATGTTTTTAGGTGACCCCCCCCCCAGTAGTTGAAAAATCCTGTGTCATTACTCTGAGTTATCATTAAAGTTATTCAGTGGTATACGCTTAAGGAAGTTACATTTAAGTGTTTTAATTTCCCCAGTTCCAGCATGATAGTGGTGATATAAATACTAACCCTTGTTCTTTAAAAGATGTGACTGGTGATGTTTTCAGCTTGAATTTCTGATGTAAGAAGAAAATCAGTATCCATTTATGGGATAATTTGTATTTTTTTAGGTGAAGGCTTAACATTTGTGAACTTAATAATAGATTTCAATATCATATAAAGTTGTACAGTTTTAGGATCTAGCCCCATCCAGGTGAAAGCACACATTTATGTGTTTCCTCAGGTTAAAATATAGTCAGGCTGCAGTATATTGGTAATTGTTCAAGTAATTCTAAATCATTGTCTCATTTATAAAATCAGCTCTCCAACTCAGTGCATAAATAACATTCTCCTTTAAGATACTCTCTGTGTTATCAATTTTTTTCTCTTATGCTGGGAAATGTCAACCTTTCAAAATAGTAGGATGTGTAGATCACAGAGAAGTTGGAGAAGTAAGATCCAGCCAAAAACATGGTGCGTCTTTCCCCATCCGACAACTCTGCAGCGGCATATGGAAGGAGACCTGCAATTTGCGAATTACTCCTTGGAGCCTCATATTTTTCCTCTAACTTGCCAATGGGTAGATGATATCCACTCTTCAGTTCTTACATAGTGGCTGTGTAAATAAATATGTGCCACAAGCCTGTTGGCTTCAAATGAAAGACATGAATGAACCAAAGTGATGTCTACAACTTTACAGTGTAAGGACCTTGGGGATTAAATCCGAGTTGCTGATTTGCAGTATAAGGAAGCCAAGGTCTAGAGATAATTTTCTGTGTGTCCTCAAGTGAATCACAAAGACAGACCTAGAATCTATATCTTGTGCCCAATTTAGTGACCCACAAAATACATAGGATGAAGTCAGAAAAATAAGTACACAAAACTGCCAAAATGATATGCATTTGTTTACGTGGACAAAACACCCAGATTTTTTAAAAAACCTGTGCTGCAAGCCTCGGGTTTGGATTTTGAGCTCCAGCTCAGTTACTAAGTAGCTTTATAACCCTGGGAGGATCACAGACTTCACGGAGACCTTCGGTGGTTCTCCTTCCCTATCCCCTGTCTCTTAGCCCTTCTAACTTGTTAGATGGGAGATAAGGGAATGTGCTCCAGGGCAGCGGGGGGAGCTCTCACAGATGCTGTGAGAGTTCTCTGTTCCCATGAGATACGGGGTATGTACAGCCCCCGGAGTAAAACTTGCTAGAGACTCAGCTGTTAAAAGTCAAGCCATGTCAGGCCAGGTGTGGTAGTGCACACCTGTAATCCCACCACTCAGGAGGCTGAGGCAGGAGCATTATCACAAGTTGGAGACTAGCCTGAACTATGAAATGAGCTCAAGGCCAGCCTGAACTGTGTAGTGAGATCCTGTATCAAAAAGACATAAGTAAATGAATGAATGAATAAATAAATGGCAAGCCGTGGTGGGTTTTGCTACAACTCCCAGTGACACAAGAAAGGCTATATTAGAAGTGTTACCTTTAGTATTTTATGTGTTGTAAATGTCATTTTTTTTTTCCTAAAAAAGAAAAATCAAATCTAGGGGTGTTCCACTACTGAGCTACATCTCCAGCCATTTTATTTTTTATTTTGGGATGAAGTCTTGCTAAATTGCCCATGTAGGAATTGTGATCCTCCTGCCTCAGTGCTAAAATTAACAGGTATGTGCCACTGCAGCCAGCTTAATACCATCTTAAAGACAGTCACAACAATTCTGGAGGAAGGCAGTCTTTCTCTTCTTTCCCTAAATCCCTCTCTCCCTCCCACGTTGCTCCCTCCCTCTCTCTTTTTGTCTCTTTCTTTCTTTCTTTCTTTCTTTCTGTCTGTCTGTCT
>PVKN010019754.1:0-16231 GCA_004027915.1 Capromys pilorides | reverse complement strand
CTTTTTGTCATTTTTAAACAATGCATTTCAGGCTGATCTTAATTACTATTACTGATATCAAAAAACATGCCATTCCTAACAGGAGAGAAACCTTCATATCCCGCTTAATAAGTAAAAATTCCTGGAAAAATTATCTTCCCTTTGTACTCCCAAATACCCAAAGAATCACACATTCAAGTAACAAGAGACCTGGGGATGGTGTTCCAGACATGTGGAAGGTATGTGCTTAAAGGCAAACTCCTCCAACAGTTGCCCTAGTGTTGGAGCTGGAAGCCACCTCGCGCCCTCCTTAATCCTGTTAAAAAGCAGTGTATGTCAAGGCTGTGTGAACAACTGCATCTATCCACAACCCAAGCATGCCATTTCCCCCTTACAGCACAGGGATTATTATTTCCCTAAGTACAGCAAACTCTAGAGCTAAGACTTGAAAGAAAATTGGTACACAGACACACATAGAGGCTTTTGGCATCAAGACTAGGTTAGCTAATTAGATAAAAACTTCTCAACAAAACTTCCTGCACTGATTTCATGTTCAGGATCTGTAGTTCTAGAACAGGCAACTGCTTCTGGCAGGGACATTGTTTTTGTTTTGTACTCTTCCAGAGACCAGTTTCTTATCTACCAGTGGAATTACTTGTGTCCTCTCAACTTGCAAACTGATCTAATGACTTTTTGTTTGTTTGTTTAATGATTCAATGAAACAGTGTAAAGAGTATATCCAGAGCACAGATCATTCTCACAGAGAGGGCCTGTGATGAGCCACCCTCGTCAGTGTTCCACCACTTCTCCAGAAGCTTCCATTCTGAACAGTCTTCCCCTATGGTATGAACAGAATCAGCTCGGCTGAGGGAGGATTCCATGGGCTCACTCTGCCTATAGGATTCTTTGGCTGGAGTGGGAAGAAAGCTAAAAAGGAAAGTGAAAAGGATCCACAGGGGGAAGCCCATGGTGTGGTTTCTAGAGCAGGTAGCAAGGCTGGGAGAGCAAGAAAGGGACACGTTTCTAGGCAGGGTGCAGGGTTGGAACCCCAAAATAATGGACACATAAGGCCAGGTTTTGTGACCACAGTTGAACCTCATAACACGAAACAGTATTGTGAAACTACAGATGGACCTTATCTTACAGAACACATTCAGAGAAAGGCAACATGGAGCAGGGCGTAGCGAGGGGGGAGGAACCCCCCCCCATGCATCTTAGGCATGAACCTAAGAATGATGACTTTTTTAAAAAAAAGAACATCATCGTATTTTTTGTAGCGAGTGCTCAATTTCAAAGCCTTTCCACATGTAAGCTGATCGTGAAGCAGCTGTTGTCACCCTGCAGGGGCTGACCTCCCCAAGTTATGCCGCAAAGCAGAGAAAATTCAAAATCTTGCTTGTTCCCCTGCTTTTCTCCATAGCCCCACCAAATCCGCCTCATCACTCAAAATGTTACCTAGGGAGAAAACAATGTATGAAAGCAGCGCTGCTCGCTTTCTGGAGGCGTTTGCTGGATTCCAATGTTGTGCTGCCCTTTAGAGAAATGAATTGAAAGAAATGAACGTTAAACTCGGGGATCTATGAAAGATATTGTTGAAGTGCTTCTTTCGCGACTCCTCCACCACACTATCCCTCACAAGGCCCAGAACACAGGACTTGCTCACTCCTATGTGCTTCCATTGAGAGACTGCCAGACTTCAGATTCTGTCACATAAAATCTGAAAATCCCCAGGGATCTGCTTCTGTATTATTGCAAGATAACCGATAAGAACATATAAATACAAGTGCCTATCCTTCTGCTACACTCTTGGCCTCATTTTAGTTAGCAACACTTCTGACCCTTCCCTTAGAAGATTGTTCTGTAATTCTCTGCAACTTTCCCAGAAAGAACATTAAAAGTCAGAGGCATAATTTATTTATTCATTTTTCTTTAGTGACTTCCCTTTTAAGAGGGCCTTTCTTCTGACATTTTAAGAATGGAACAACGTAATTAGACTACATGTTTGTTGATAGTTTTTCTTCATCTTCCTATGAGTAGAGATGAAAATCAGAGTTTCCTTGTAGGGAAATAGGCCATAGCCTAAGGATTGGCTTTCTTTCAAATCTCGCAGTAAATCTGGAACTGAGTCAGTGAAAGAGGTTTAGTGAGAGGCTTTCTAATAGTGATCAGCTAGACCACAGGCCAGTTGCCATGCATTTCCACACATCTTTGAGAAGCCACAAAACACAAGTTGACAGGATGTTTCCCAGGTTCTCCTTGCTCTGCCTCCTTGTGGACCAGTTTTGGAATGCGGAAGTCCCATATTGTAAATTGATATAGTATCTGTCCTAGGCTGTCCATGCCCTCCCCCTTGGGACCAGATTGGAATGCAGAAAGTCCCTGCTGTTTTTTGGTCACAGCTGCAAGGCCTAGGGCTAAGAACTGCTGTGGGGCTCCTAGGGCAAGATAAGACCTCCTAAAGAGAATAAGGTACCTGGGGAAACTCTCCCCTTGTCCTTGCTAGAATGTTTTGATCTTCCCAGGCCACTGTAGTCTAGTCAGTTCCTGGGAACACTCGCTGTCCCTCACCCATTGTTCTTGACTCAAATGTAATGAGTCAGTTTTAAGGTTTAGGTGCCTCCTGGCCTTTTGTTCCCAAAGAACAAGTGGTGGTCCTGATACAGAGGAAAGCCACTCCCAACCTGAAAGATATCTGGAATGAGGTCAGGTTCTCTAAAACCACAGAACGAACTTGAGCAACAACAAAGGTTAAGAGCACAATAGAATTACTGAGGGAAAGAAAGCTTCTGTCCAAGAGGGACAGAAAGGGACCTAAGTGGGTTGCCAAGAATCTGCCTTTATTATGAGTTTTGTACCGCAAAACCATGAGGTGAGACAGGTCTAAGGCAGGAAAACATGAGAACTCGCAAGGTAGGCATGTGGTCGGACAAAACTATGGTCAGCCAATCAGATTATAAGCATAACTACTCAGGATAAAATGGGGAAGCATATCATCTCGCAAGGGGACATGAATACAGAGCAGGAGCTGTACCTGGAGGGGGTTGAGTTAGTGACTCTTCCTGGTCTTTTCAAGGTGATAGAATACCCACTAAGAATAGCAATCCCTGATACCCATCCCTAGGAAGGTTACATGGGTACGTTTGTTTGATCTTGTCTCTTGAGGTCTGGCCCACAGCATGAGTGTCTGTCTCACTCATGGTCCCATGTCTTCCATACTAGCTCCACTGAGGGCCCAGCCCTGACTCACCACCTATAAATTTTCTGTCTAACTCAGAAGCATAACAAGCCCTAGATCCCTGCTATGGACCCCTCTGCTTGATTTACTGTTCTTTTTTCCTTTTCCCACTATGCATTGTAACCAAGGCAGGAGATTGGCCAATTCATGTTCTTTGCTTAAAAGACTCTATCTTATTGATATTTTAGTTCTTTTTAATTTGATCAGTAGATACATTATAACGTGAATCAAAACTGAAGCTAACTAGTCTTTAGATTTTGAAAAACTAATTTTAAAGTTCATATGTAGAGATTAAAGGACCTAGTAAAGGAAATACAATAACGAAGGAGAACAAAGTTGGAAGGGTAACTCTACTTGACATCAATATTTAGAGTAAAACTGTAATAATAAGTCAGTTGAACGTGGGTAAATTGTTAACATGTGAATTATACCTCAGCAAAGCTATCAATGATCTGAGTGAGGGTACTGTTCAGTGGCAGGACCTGTGCTTAGGATGCTTAGGGTTGTGAGTTCAATCCCTATCAACAAAAAGTGAAAAACAAAACAAAACAAAAAAATGAAGACCTTAAAAATTGAAAATAAAAATGCACTGAAAAAGTAAACTATTTTCCAGAAAAACAAAGCCAATTATATCATAATGGAAACAAAGAAATCTGATTAAAGTTTATGAAAATATATAAAAAATAACTTCTTGAATAGTTCTTTATTAGAATTAATAAGCAAGATAAATAATTTTATTTTGTCTTAATGGGTATAAATATTATATTTACCTTTCAAATGAAAACTTTAATTTCAAAATAATTTTTGAATGGTCTTGTTTTATAAGGAAACCATTTGTGTTTGATAAACATCTCAATTGTTTTTAAATGCAAAAATGATGCATAATGACTCACATTAAAACTCCCTAGCAGCTGAATAAAATTATGTTTTTTAGTTTTCTGTAAGACTGGCATTACCTAGCCAGTGTTAAACTTGACTAGCCTCTTCCCTAGAGTTTTACCACCCTAGGTTTACTACACATGATCGTTTTTCTGTTTTGGAAGTCTTCTTTGTCCTACAGGCATCCGTCTAAGACTTCTCAGGAAGGGTTCCTCGGTTAATTCCAAGACTTTCTCACAACCCTTGAAACTAGAGCAATGCATTATCATGTTCCTTTACAAAGCTGGGTATAATGCCTGTGATTATCTGTGTATGATTTGCTGTCTTCCTTCTTTAATGATCTTAAGCTCCATAATGGCAAAAGTCAGATATTTTGTTGTCCATTGTGGACGTCTAAGTTAGAACAGTGATTGAACTATATGAATACTATCAATTCACTAATAAGTTGAAGGAATTCATGAACAAAGTAGAAGGAAAGTAACAGATATCCAGAGGATGTAGATCTTTTATTTAGGGAAGGGTCTACAGGGTGTTCAGGGTCTCACTACTAGATCGATCAGCCTCATAGTGATCTGCCTTCTTACAGCCTCCCAAGAGTGGGGATTATAGGCGTGTGTCACCACGCCCAGTCTCAGGGGTGGCCAGATGATGTATATCCTGAAAGTCACAGGTAAATCTTATTTTGTTTTGTTTTTAACCTCCATGGGCACTGTGATCAACTTTGATCAACTTATTTATGTTCATCATGTCTTTGGAAGAAGAAAGCAACTCCCATTCACTTGACCTCCTCTCATAAATTGGTGAATCAACTCTCATCATTTCTGATTTTTTTTTTTTTTTCTCTTTAGGAAAAACACACTTTTTTGTAGTTTGCTTGCTTTTGGGCTTTTCGGAGTTTGGGATAGAACCCAGGCCCCGCACATGCCAGGCAAATGTGGGCTCTGCACAAGTAAATTGGTTCATATGAGTTTCTTGGGTGTGTTTGTTACAAGCAAGGACTTGATTGAATGGAGAGCACAAGCACCTTCTCAGAGAGGACAACCTAGGGACAGAGACGTGAGCGCAATTCAGAGTAATGTGTTTTATGCTATAACAGACTTCAAAACGTATTATTTTCAGCATGGGGATTGCTAGAGAATTCTAAGGCGATATTTGAAATGGACTTGGTACTTGGTAGGGATTCAGTAGCACCACCTGAGAAGCACATACAGGATAAAACAGTGCACTCAGGAGAAAGAAAATACCATGCTTGGCTTTATATTTTCTGGGAAATGTGGACTTCATGACACAGCAAGGAGCTCTGTTTTTCTGGAGAACACATTTTGAGCCTTGGGAAAATACAACTGGAAAGGAGGAGGGAAGTAATTTTTAGAGACCAGTGTGTCTTAGGTTTAGACCCCTTTCGATGATAAGGGCAATTATACACATTTGCAAGATTAAACTGGGGCATTTAAATCAATTGCATGAGAATACATAGACCCTGAGCCCTCTACAGTAGAGGATACCAGTAGGACTGTATTGTCATGTCCAGGGTAATTGTGCTGTGAACCTGGACTAGGATGTAGCGGAGAGAAACGGAGAAGAGCACATTAAGACCTAGGTTTTGTAAAACTCTGAGATATGTTCTACGTTTTGTCAGATTTCACCCATAGAATTTCTCCCAGCAATGGTGTGGTCCACAGCACATCCTTCCCTGGTTTCTTTCCTGTCTTGCTTTTCCACTTCCTTCCGGTTCTCCCTGGGAACAACTCCTAAGGATGCTATTTCCATTCACATCTTGGTTCAGGGTTCACTTCTGCAGAAATACAATCTAACATCAATAATGGGAGAAAATACAAAAATTAGGGCAAGTTGAAGGTGGAGTTCAGACAGAGTGGATCCACTCCAACTTTTTATGTTAGGAATGGTTTTTATTATTATTATTATTGTTTATTTTTAGCTGAATGAAATCCATGCAAATATAACATATAATTGGAATTGATATGATAAAGAAAAATGTGTAAGCAAAATGAGTTGTGAACATCTTCACCTATAAGTATTTTCTTCTGAACAAGAACTCTTTCCTTGAATTTATTTTATTAACCATTGTGTTTTCATCAAATTGATTAAATACCAAAGCATCCAAGGACTGTGGTTTACAAACTTTCCAATACAGTTCAAGATTGAATGCCTAATATCTTCCAAAGTGCATTCTTTTGAATAGTGAAAATAGGGTTATAAAATTTCTATTTGGGCTGGCCAGATAACTCAGTGGATTAAAGGGCCTGCTTAGGGAGATGTAGAGATCCAGGTTTGATCCCCTGGCACACCACACCAGCTCCACCCCTGAGGTGCTCTGAGACAACAACTGAGACCTAGTGTGGTGGCTTGCGCTTGTAATTCCAGCACTTGGGAGACTGAAAAGAGGAGGATCACTACAGGTCTGAACTGTGTAGCAAGACCCTATAGATCCTGTACTAAAAACATAAAAAATTTAAAAAAATACAAAATTAAAAATTTTCTTTTATTAAACATACACCAAAAACGAAACAAACAAATCACACAGTAGGGTCAAAGTTAAATATGAAATCTGTAATCTGTTGAGAGGGGGAGAGGAAAAATGGAAATATTTGATCTATAAATGGGGGAGTTTATGAATTAAAAGAAGCAAATAAATTATTCCTCAGATACTTTAAGCTATTTAAATTAACTATAATTAATAAACTGTGAATGAAGAGAGGAATGCTTTAAAAGAAAAGAAAAAAGCACCAAGATATATCTTGTGAAGGTACAAAGGCCTTAGTGGAGGTTTCAGTCCATGCTCCGCTGGCCTCAAGGCAAAAGACAGCACTGTCTCTGGCAACAGAAAACAACGAAGAGCAGAGGAGGAGCAGCAGCTGCAGCTTCGGTGAAGACTTCGTCTTGCTTCTACACTGCAAAGATCGAAGCTCCTCCAAGAAAGTGGGGGCGGCTGCTGTGAAGATTCGAGCTCCTCCGGAAGTGGCAGGGCAGCGTCCTTGAAGCTTCTCTAAAGAAACCGCGCTTTCGCACACAGAGCTCGTCCAAGGAAGCGGGGCGCGGAAGCCTTCTCAACCGCCTTAAGTACCCTAGAAGTACTGAGTCGCTCTGGGGCGGTGCCTGCCAGCCCTGGGGAGTGGCGTCACCAAGCAGATCCAGCCAGGCTTCTGACATCTCAAGTGGACACAATGCCAGCCACCACAAATATACATCAATATGGCTTCACAACACGTTAGCTACCACTTTAAGTTTTTATTTGCTCAGCTTAGTAAGATTATTAATTATTATTGTGCTTTGCTGAGGAAAATGTAATGTCTTTCATTGACAGCTTTTTTTCTAGATTCTAGAAGAATGCTATCTAGCAGACAATAAAGCAAGATGCTGTCTGCCTAAGATCCAATGATTATAGATCTTTAGTAATTTATTTTTAAAATGTCAGCGACATTCAGTGATAGTTATGAATAAATTAATTATTATAGAGCATTATATGGAATATCAAAAATGAGAATAATTTGCATGATTGTCAACAGGAGAATGTAAGATTAGCAATGTGCCTGTACAGGGTACAGGGTTAATGTAAAATGTATATTTTTAAGAATATTTGAGGACATGTACCAGTGTTGCGGTCAAACACATGAAATAATAGCAGCTATATATTTATAGAAAAAATGATTCAGGGAAAAGATTATCTCTAGGGAGTGGAATTACAGATTGTTAGAAAGTTACAAACATAATTTATTTGCATCACGAAACTCCCATTGATCATGTACATGAGTAGGAAATACTAAACATCATTTAATTTTTAATTTTGTGATCTTTCCATTATTTGAGCTAAGAGATTTCAAAAGCAGAGAATCATGCTTAAAAATTTGGACTGGCAGGACTGGGCATATATTTCAGTGACACAGTGCCCAGCTAGAAATTTCAAGGTCCTGAGTTTGATTCCTGATATTAAAAAAAAGGAAGAAGAAAAAAAAATTGGACTTGTATTTGCATGGTTTAGACGACCATAGATATACTTAACACAGTTAGACCTCAAGATCAGAAGGTAACATAGGCCTAAATACTGCCTTACATTTATGCAGCTTTTCGTACTCTCCCAAGCAGTGTATTTGTTATCTAGTTTGCCCATCATGCATGCATTGGTATTTCTGAGTTTTAAAGAAATGATGCTAAAAAACTTGCAAAAATTGACAAAGAATTCCATGAATTTCCAACTTCTCACAGCATGGTATTAGTATGGTTAATAATTTGCAATTTTATTAAAAAAAAATCCCCTGTCTAAAAATCAAAGTCTTCCTTGACAATTTTATCTTTCACTTTCACACAAATATCTCACGCATGTGTACAATGTACCATGATGATTTGATTCAGCTGAGGGTTACAAGGAGAACTCGGGCTAATCCACCACATGAATTTGTATACATATAAATATACACGCCTGTGGAAAATGCGTTGTTGTATTCCTTTGCATTGCATTTGTATGTAGGACTGTTATAGATTCTATATAATATTTTTATGAACTGTTTTATGCAATACCTTATTTTTTTCTCATAAGGCATATAGGGATATATATATATGTATATAGATATAGATATATGTATATAGATATATAGATACATATATGATTTCATCATGTAAATTACCAATTCAATGCTCTTTTGTTCTTCGTAATAACCATATAAGGTAGACAAAGCAAGGATTTTTAGCCCACTGTGCAGATGAGCTGTCAGGTGAATTACCAAGAGTTATGACAAGAGGTTCCACTGGAATTATTCTAATACTAATTTGGCGTCCAGCTTTCTTTCACTAAGATATTTTTAGATAGAAAAGTCAGACTCATAGAAACATGGATATTCATCACTGGCTTCCATCTAATGTTGCTCTACAGGATATTTGAAGATTCATCTACTTTTGAGATAATTGTAGTTTTTACTAATGTAGCCCGAAGGTTGATCTGGAGACAGACACAAATGAACTATAGCTGTCTATCTGTGTGGCTCCTATTGTGCTCTACACTTTAATTGATGGCAATAAATTTTCCTGGGCCTTGAGCACTCGCCACAGCCACAGGCCTCACGGCTTCTACTCAGACCTCATCTTCTGGTCAGTCTTCCTTTGAAGACGTTCTCAATTGTAAAACTAGAAAATCACCTGCAATTCCTAGCCCAGATCCTGAGCCGGGTCCATCAGCTACTTGCGCCCTGCTCCACTTTCGGATTATCAGTGAGGTGTATGTGTGTGTGTGTGTGTGTGTGTGTGTGTGTGTGTGTGTGTGTTGGGGTGAGGGTGGGAGATGGCAAGGACTTTCCTCTTTCTTCTCTTGTTTTCTGCTATTTATCTATTTATTTATTTATTTCCCACATACAGTCTGTTTCAGGGTTCTATCTCTACTGGAGTCTAAGCAGAAAAGGAAGAAAAGAAAAAGACCTAGGAGATTTCTTTTTTCTTTCTTTCTGTCTGTCTTTCTTTCTTTCTTTCTTTCTTTCTTTCTTTCTTTCTTTCTTCCTTCCTCTCTCTCTCTCTCTCTCTCTCTCTCTCTCTCTCTCTCTCTCTCTTTCTTTCAATGTATTTGGTACAGGTATTTGGTACAGGGTCTACATGATCTCACTACACAGATCAGACTTGCAGTGATTCTCCATTATTACAGATGCATGCAACCAGGCCCAGCATCAATCGCCATCTCAGCGGTGCCTTGGAGGCAGGGCCAGCTCAGTACAACAGGGGACTGAATCCAGGTCCCTGTGTCTGCCTAGGCGGGCACTTTCATCTGCTGAGCTATCTGGCTGGCTCTGGTTGTTTCTTATTTGATGGTGCTTTCAGCTCTGTGGGCCTAAGAGGCTGTAAAACCACTGTTCTCGTACAGGCTGACAGGTAATAAGAACCCAGACTTGCTCTTGGAGAAGATTAACAGACCACTGTGGAGGTTTCTGGCCGGATGCCTCTCTCAAACCTTTCTGTTGCCCGCAGCTGTTTCTGATGATTTCTTCAGCACCTGGCCGCCTGGGGTGACACATGCCGTGTCATTCACTGCTCTCTCCCTCCCCTCCAGCACACCCTGTCCCACGTGGCTAAGCCACCTTCCCATTGGCCTTCTCTTGTGTCCCCCTCATGGAAGCGTTGCAAAGGCTCGGCCTCCCTTATCCAGGGTGAGATGAGGTCCTCAGAGACTGAAGCCAGCTCCAGGGCCCACCACCGAAGCCAGGCCTGCTTTTGCTGCTCAGATTTTCCCATTTTCAGCTCAGCAAAAGTTTATCTGGAGGGAGATACTTTCTACCTCTCAATTGCTGGAAACACATTTGCAAACTCTTTCACTTATTTCCTTGAAATCTTTAACCTTTGCTTTGAGGTACAAAGCAAACCATTTCCCCCCATAAATGAACAAGATGGAGATTTACATGACAACTAATTTTTTTTTAATGTGTTTGGTACAGGGTCTCACTATGCAGCTCAGACTTCTGGTGATCCTCCTGTTTTCAGCCTCCCCAGTGCTGAGATTATGCTGATGTGCATCTTGGTGGCCATCTCAGCATGCCCAGTGATCAGACCCAGGTACCTATGCTTGCCTAAACAGGTGCTTCGTCTGCTGAGTTATCTCACCCACCCAACAACTGATTTCTGACCCCACTTCACATAGATGAGAAATTATTGCAAGTACAAAACCACACTGATAAGAAGGCGTGTCTTATTTTTTCACCCATTAGTCATAAAGGAAGCAAGGAATAATCCTGTTCTGGTTTCTTGGGTCAACCTGACCGAGTGAAAAAAGTAAATTTTTTAAGTACTGCTATTTCCTCACATTTAAAGTGAGAATTCAGTGAGGTGATAGGATAATAATACCAATTAACTCCTCAGGTTTTCATGAGCATTTATTTAATTAATAGATGGAAAGACTTCAAGCATGTCTGACTGAGAGTAGGAATTCCGTGTTAGCTGTTACTATAAACCTTTATCCTAAAAATTCAAACCAACTGACATTTCCTCAAGAACTCTTTCGCAATTCATCCTCTCAGTGGTAAGTACAACTTCTAAGTATTCCCAAAAGCGTTCTGTTGATAAATTTGGGTCTTTCATTCCTACGAAGAGAAATCACACAAATGTGTCTTCTCCCACCCTCAGTCACTTAAACCTGAGACCCTTGTCTATATTTCTTCTTGTTTGTCAAGCATTTCACATGACTCATGGGTAATTGAATGGACAGTATGCAGCGGACAGCTGGACACTCAAGGATAAATAGAACAGACTTCTTACCATTATCCCCAGATGGTGGACACTACTGAAGTACTTTAACAAATGAATAAAGCCTGCATAACAAATAGCCCTCTAAAGCTCTGGCCAAGCACAGAAATCTGCACAGTTTACACATAGCTGTGCCAATATTTTCCTATTACAGCCAGAAGAATTTGTAACAAAAACAGAATAAGAAAGCATTGCATTCGGCTATGTGTTTAAGGATACTAGCTGGATTCAGAAAGAAAAGCAAATATCTTTGTAACTTTTTTCATCTGGAGGGTTTATTGAAAGAGTATCTATCATTCTGAGAAAGAGTAGCCAGTGGCTCCCTATTGCTATTGGGGTATTTCTAGCTTTGTATTATTCCCTAGGGCTCAAAAGAAAAAAAAAAAAAAGGAAACTGGTAATTGATCAAATCAGTTACAAAACTGCTGAGTAACATCTTAAGTATAATAATATTTTTAAAATCTTGAGTTTCTTTGTACTATGTTAATGTGGATAAAAGGCCACAATATAGAGAAATACATATTTTATTAATTTTTTTCTTGATTCATGAAAAATTCATTAAATTCATTTTTAAAAATAATACAGTGATGAAAATAAAAGGCAATCAAAAGAAAGGAAAATTAATTTACTGGGCATTAAAATGATGTAGTTATTTCTCAAATGGATCCTTTTGCAATTGTACAAGGCAGCTGCCAGAGACCATTATAATCATTAAGAGAAAACAATAGGGTTTTACTGCTTTGTTTTTTATGTTGAAATGTTCCACTTACATAGCTATATAAGATCTGAAGTACTTCCAATTTTTTTGAACCATGAAAAATAAAATCACCTCAGCACTCATAATTCTTCAAGCATACCTCTCTCTAACATGGTTCTCAGCACTGCGGTGAAAGCTACATTGGGACTTTGGGTAAGTCCTTCTCTGTCCTTTTGCTGCCTGCTTTCATGCTGGTACAACAAACCACCCTAAGCATTTTGCAAATAAGACTAAGGTCCCCCTGCCTTTAATGTGCTATGTGCCTCTGGGAAAATTAGTCAACTCCGGCCTTTGGTAAAAAACAAGGCATCTGTTTAGTTTACTGCATTAAAGGTTCCTGCATTTTCCTTTGACTTTGCAATATTTACAAAGTACTTTAAAATCTTTAAGCCTCATACCAACAAGATCAAATTATCATTCTAGGATTAAATTTTGCTTGCAAGGAATGAAAAATATTTTTTTTTAAAAAAAAAAGGAATAAGTGGATAATAATCATCAAGGTGGGATGAAGCGGGTGTATCAATTTGGGATGTAACAATACAGTCCAGTCCAGCTGTGAGGGACCTAATCCCTGACTTCCCGGCTGAGGTACACTTCCGTTGTTGTGAGAAAGTTTGAGGAATGCTATGTCTATGCAAATACAGTATTCGCCACAAAACATGATACCTTTCTACATGCTTTGTGGTATATCTCCTTTAGGATTTCTCCTTCGGAAACTTTCATTCAGTGTTTTGTCCCTTCTGCATTTAATGACTAATTTCAAAGACTTTAATGGTCCAATCAAGTGGAGTCCCATGACTCTGAAAAACAAAGTCACTTTATGTTCTCATGGAAGGCAGCCAAATCCTTAGAAACACAACCACATCTCTATTCTATCTATATGGAAGGCAGAGGGGTTGATTTTTTTCTCCAACATAGTCACACTTGGCAAGTGGGACTTCATTTTTTAAATGTATTTTTAAGTATTTAGTACAGGGTCTACATGGTCTCCCTACACAGATCAGACTTGTAGTGATCCTCCTGTTTTCAGTTTCCCAGGCACTGGGATTACAGGCACGTGCCACCACACCCAGTCTCAGTCACAATCTCAGTACCCCCTGGGGTCAGGAAGAGCTTTTTAAAGAGCTAATACATTAAGTAGCTAAAATCCCAGGCTATAATATTCTATGCAAGCATCACAGAAAATAGAGCTGAAGTGTTGGCTGCTGGGGAATCTACTGTAAGTCCATTCCATTTTCTCTGTGGTTCCTCTCTGAGCACTTTTATTCCTTTGCCCATTTGTTGCCCCTTTTCTTGGCACATAGTCCAGCGTGACCATGATCTCTAGGTTTACATGATGATATCAGATCTACTGCCAGCTGCCAGCAGAGTCTGGGGCTCTGAGACCAGACCAGAGAAACAATTCAACTGGCCACATCAGTGCTTCTACTTCTTGCAGACTTCTTTTTTTTCCCCCCTTTTATATATTTGGTACAGGGTCTTACCATGCAGCTCAGACTCAGTGATCCTCCTGCTTCTAGCCTCCCTCATGCTGGAATTACACGTGGGCACTACCAGCTGGAGCTTAGGGGCCAGCTCAGCATGCCTGGGGGTGGGGCTAACACAGGATGTGTATTGCTGACTTCTGAAAATGACAACAAAGTAACTGGCCATCAACGTAGCCTCTTGCAATCACTGCAGAATTTATTTCTTCCACAATAAATGAGATCTATGTCTTGCTAGTTTTAGCAGCATCTTAAAGGGGAAGAAGGAATCTGATGATTTAGATGACTAGCTAAGGATGAGTCTTTCAATACTTGGAATTAACTTTGGACTGAATACATTTGTGACATCGTAGTTAGAGTCTATCGATATAGTGAAGTGAGAGTTTTAGAGGCTGAAAGGGGAAAGTAATTATAGATAAGCACTTTCAAGTGAATTGTGTAAGGAAAGCTAAATGTCTTCTGCTTAGATAAATAGGTGTGGGGGGAAGTCTTGGAACAAATGATAAAATCATTTGAACTTCACCTTTTTGGCTACAGTTGCCTGAAGTCACATGAATTTATGTGGTAAGCTGTATATTTTAGATGGTTTTCTGTTTTCAGTTCTCAATGCTGTCTTTTATTAGAATCACCTGGAGAAGAGAGGGTACTAAAAAGATTATAGCTCATCTCCCACTAGGACATTAAAATTTGATCATAAAGAAAGATACATGGACATTGGTAAAATAATTTTTAAAATTTCCCTAGTGACTGTAATGTTCAACCAGAGTAGCAACCTAATAGCTTGGATCACCATTTAAAGCTCAACCACAATATTGCTATACCTGGTCATAGATCCTCTGTGATGGAAATGGTGTTGGTGGAAAGAAAAGTGAGACAAACAAGACATGGAAACATAGAGCAGGCTTTGTAGAGACTGTGGCTATGGCAGGTAGGAGGAAACTTGTCTACTTGTGGTTTTACCATCCCTAGGGAGTGTCTGTCCTCATGAATCATAGCATATGCTCTCCACCCACATTTTTAATTCAGGTGTTAAAAGGCCAACACCCTTGGGAGTCATAGTGGTTTAGAATGCCAGTGCATGAGTCTCTCTGGAGCTCATGTGGGTTGGACACACCAGGTGCCCCAGATTCTGTGTGTGACTATAGGTGGGTGGAGGCAGCAAAGAGAATCTTGTTCCTGAACCATGGCCCAGAAGCCCCACAGAACAGACATTGAGAAAAGTATGAGTCAGCACATTAGAGCAGGAGTGTCAGATTATGGTTAAGGAAAGGTTCTGGGCAACCAGAAATAAAATAAAACAGTGGGAGAGTGACTAGAGGCCTGTTAGGGCAGGAAGGGAGCTTGGCAAGAAGGTAGAATACTACCCTGTGGTATTCTTGGCAGGGGAGGGGAGACTAGGTAGGAACTGGAAATGAGGCCTCAGGGAAAATATCAGAAAGAATCTGGCCACTGATGAAGACTAAAGAAAAGGGATCCGGTCAGCCCTGGCTGTTGATGGCCACTTGGTCTCAGATTATTTGAGAAAGGAACATTAAGGTTTATATAAAGTGACCAGCCATGATCAGTACAGAAGAGAGGATTAATAGAAGAAAATAGAAAAATACAGCTCTCCAATATTTTCCCAATGCCAGTGAGCCAGAGACAAAGTACTAAAATTATTAAAGCCAAATATGGAGCTCTTCAGGGAGCTGTCCTTCCCAGGGAAGAACTGAACGGCATCAGATCCATGTAGTCTCTGCTAATGAGCCATAAATGCTAAAAGGATGAACACATAGCCATAAGATTGACCCAAACTGGGGCAGTCCTGGTGTGACTGGGTTGATGGTTATAGAGATTCCACTATTTCACAAACTTGTAGTAGATAAAACTCTTGCTACGGCTTAGATACACTTTGTGTGGGCTCTAAAATGTGCTTGCGTTGTAGATTTGGCCCTTAGCATGATGTTTTTGAGAAATAGTGTGAAACCCCTAGGAAGTGGGTCCCGCTGGGCTGTCCTTAGGTCCGTGAAAAACCTGCCTTCAGAAGGGAAAAGGGCTGCCCCTGTGGGACCTCCTGTGCATGCCTGAGGGAGTTGAGGTAAAAGCCTGACCCATATCCTGAACTGCTCTTCATTGCCTGACAAGCTGATCTCTTCCTCCGGCTCATCCTACTGGGGGACAAACTGCCAGGAAGTGATCCTCCCCCATGTGCTGCCATCATTCTAGAGCTGAGCTGATGCCAGCAGCATGCCCTGCAAGCTTCGGGCCTCTGAGCCCAGTCAACTTCTTTTCCTTACATGCTTGTCTCAGATATTCTGTTAAAGTAATAGAGCACGGATTCAAGGCCCTTGAGCAATTTCAGTTCACTTACTAAGTCAGAAAATGACGTCACCACTTGACTTCCAGGTTTAACTCCTAGAATGAATCTTCCAAGTATGTTTTTATAAGCAATTTCACTGAAATGTCGATTGTAAAACAAAAAGTTGGGAAGATTCCCAATTGATTGAAGAATGGCAAAATTCGTTATGGTTTTTTAAAATACTTATGCCCATTAAAATAAATAAGTCAGGTGATGGAACTGACATTTACATTAATAAGTAAGAAAGCAAACTGCAAAAGAATTCCTGCAGTATGATAACACTTATGCATATTTTTAAAAAATGCATAACAATAGAATTTACT
>PVKN010019753.1:0-16229 GCA_004027915.1 Capromys pilorides | reverse complement strand
CCCAGAACAGTGGCACACACTTGTAATCCCAGCCACTCTGGGGGGCTGGGGTAGGGGAACCTGCAAGTTCTAGCCCCACGTAGACAATTTAGTCCAACTCTGTCACAAAATATAAAGGGCCAGGAATGTAGTTCATTGTGAAGACCCTGGGTTCGGTCTTAGCATTGCAAAAATACAAATAGAAAATGGGTATAAAAGGATTTTCTGAGCCAAGATCTGTGGGATGTAAGGGTGTGAGCCACTGGAGTGTCAGGTCTGCAAATCAGAAGCCTTGCCTGGGAGGAGGAGGGCCTGTGGTGTTTGCAGGGCAGCTGGGGGCTGGGGTTAGGAGCCTGGCAGTAGCAGAAGTCAGATGCTGCAGCGTTGGTACACTGGGAGGGCTAAACTGCCCTGAATGTCCGGGCTCTGCAGGGCTGTGCTGCTGTGGGCACTGGAGTTGGAGGAGCTGTTTGGCCCCACACGGGATGCACTGTGGGCCCAAGGGCCGCGGTGGGCTCTCAGTCTCCTTGCCCATTCATTCATTCATTCATTCACTTATTGTCTTTTTGAGACAGGGTCTTGATATGCAGTTCTGGCTGACCTTGAACTCACTTTTGTAGCCCAGGCTGGTCTCGAACTCACAGCAATCCTCCTGCCTCAGCCTCCCAAGTGCTGGGATTATTTCTTATTTTTATTTTGAGCAAAGGTCTCACTAGGTTGGTAAATTGTCCAGGCTGGGCTTGAATATGTGATCTTCCGTCCTCAGCCTCCAAGAGGGCTGGGATCACAGGAGTGACCCCACCTTGCCTAGCTAAGTGGCACCTTAAAAAAATTATTTTTTATTTTTATGTATTTGGTATAGGGCCTTACTCTGCAGCTCAGACTCATAGTGATCCTCCTGTTTTCAGCCTGCCTAGTGCTGGGGTCACAGGCGTGTGCCCCACACCTGGCCTCGGTGGCAGATTCAGTGCACCCCAGGGCGGGGCCAGCATGGTGTATGGCACCAGGGATCGTACCCTGGTCCCTGCGCTTGGCTTGAGGAAGCAGGCGCTTAGTCTGCTGAGCTATCTCACTGGCCCATTGGCTCTTTTTAAGTGTGTATGTGTGTGTGTTTAAAATCTTCGTAAAAATTGCCCATTACTATGTGGTGTTACTATGAAACTAGCTAGCTTTTTATACATTGTTATTATTGTTAGACCTAGGGTATGCATGACAGGGAGAAGAGCTTACTATAGTGGATTGTCACATGGATCTTAGGTTTAATTTGCAAAATTGGGACTGGGGATTTGGCTCAGTGGTAGAATGCTTTCCTAGCAAGCCGGAAGCCCTGGGTTCAGTCCTCAGCGCCAAAAGACAAAAATTAATCCTCTCAAATTTGTAAAATTGTCCTTGAGGAGAAAAATGGTGTACGCCACCCACTAATAATCTTTGCTGCAGGCGAGTGGTGCTTGCTGCTGCAGCCGTCCATCTCCTGTAGTGTTTGGGGATTTGATTGACTAACAGTATGCTGTGAAGAGAGGTGGTTGGTTGTGGAGTAACAGGATATGTGCAAGTACATGATGCTGTGTGTGAGTTCCAGTCCTCCACACAGGCTTTGCTTTCCCGAGGTGAACTCTGTGCTGCTCTCGGTCTGTGAAGGAGATGTTCGCTTTCTCCCCTCCTTTGCTCCTGTCCCCAGCCTCCCTCTCGCTCCCTGATGAGCTGCTCTGCTGAACGCTGTGTGACGGCTCTGCTCCTCCTGTCCCAGCCTGGAGTCCGTGAGCTTCTCCTTGCTCACTTGTGTTTGGTAGTTGCTTTCTGCCAGCTGTTGCTGAAAATAGCCTATGCTGTGTGAGTTTGTGTTCTGTCCGTGCATCGTGTTCTCTTGATAGTAGAAGGTATGCTGGGGTAATAAAGCAATTATTTTTTTTTTCATTAAGTCCCAGTTAAATCTTCGTAGATTGTGTCTCTAAGATCCTTTATTTTGGTCCTCACTAGTAATGTAGAAATAAAAACAGATGGAGGTTTTGGCAGATGATATTTAAAATTATGGAAACATGGGCCTGTCTAAGTGCCTGCCTTATAAGCGCAAGGACCTGGGTTCAGTCCCTGGAACCCTGAGTGAGCCATGCTGGCTTCAAAAACCAAGCGTGGTGGTGTACGCCTGTAATCCCATCACTGGAGAGTCTGAGATAGGACAATCACTAGGAGTCCCAGCTGCATAATGAGACCCTTTGCCAAATAAATAAACGATTAAAAATTATAAAAACATGGCAAATTCTGATAGCTGTATGGATTGCATACCTGTCTTATTTGAGTAGGAAATACTTTAAAAACTGAGATTTTGAGAAACTAAGCAGAAGGGCTGGGGAGATAGCTCAGTGGAATAAGTGCTTGCCTGGCGAACGCAAGGACCTGAGTTCAATCCCCGGTTCCGCCAAAAAAAAAAAAGGACTAAGCAGGAAGTAATTGATAGAAAGTAATTGTAGCGTAAACAAAAAAAGCTGCCATTTGATCCTGGTTTGTGTTGGGCACACGCCATGGCCTCCGTGTGTGCAGCACCATTGTGAAGCTGGTGCTTGGAGAGAGAACGGAGCTGCCGTGGTTATCTTGCCCAAGTCTCGCAGGGCTTTTGTTTTGTTTTGTTCTCTTACTGAAGTTGGACTCAGGACCTTGCCCTTGCCAGGCAGGTGTTGGGCGCTTAGCTGGGTCCCCGGCCCCAGTCACAGAATTTATAAGGGGCCAAACTGTGCTGGCTGGCTGGCCGGCCGGCTGGCTGCCCGCCCAAGAATCGGATGGCGCCCTGTCGGTTCTGCAGCGGCTTGTTTCTCTCCAGCAGCTGCACAAGTCTCGCCTGAAGAGCAGCTTAAAGCAAAGGGGGCTGCTTGGCGGGCGCTTTAGGGACGGCATCCACCACGAGCTCCTGGGGAAGAGCTGGTGACTGTTTCAGGCCTGCACACGTAGTAACGCTTTGGGATTGGGGCGTGCTACATTAGGCCGTGGAAAGAGCCACCAGGAACCTCTTGTGTGTGTGACGTACAGAGCACCTGGTGGAGATACGGTTACTCTCAAAAGCAGATCATAATAGTTTGTAAAGAAGGATAAAGACAATTGGGAGTTTTATTTTTGGTACCAGTGATCAGACTCAGGACCTTGAACTTGCCAGCCAGCCAGGCGCCTGCGTGGCTGAGCTAACTCCCTCACTCAGAAATTTCTTAAACATACAGAGTAGCATGTATGCTGATTACTTGTTTTTTTAATTTATTATTATTATTATGGCCAGCTCAGCCTGCCCTGGGGGTGGGGCTGGCGCAGCATGTGGTGCTGGGCATCGAACTGCGGTCCCTGGAGTTGCCTAAGCTTTCCTAAGCAGGTGCTTTAGACCGCTGAACCATCTTGCCAGCCCTATGCTGATTACTTATAACAGTGTCTTCAGTGGAAAATCAATACAGTGAATGCAAGAAGCCTTTTATTTTTTATTTTTTGAAGCTGATCTACATTTATTTTTATTTATTTACTTGTTTTTATTATGGCTGGCTGAGCCTGCCCTGGGGGCGGGGCTGGCGCAGCATGTGGTACCCGGAATGGAACTGCGGTCCCTGGGGCTGCCTAGCAAGCAGCCTTTTATAATAATTACAGAGATCATTGTAATCAAATTTTTTTCCTATATTCCAGATGGAACCCAGAAACACTCTTGTCACCAAGCTGTATCCCAGCCTGCTTGAGACAGGGTCTCCCTAAGTTGCCCAGGCTAGCTTTGAACATATGCTCTTCCTGCCTCAGCCTCCCAGGGCGCCAGGCTTGGCTTGCGTTGCACACCTGCCAGGGCTTCCTTTTACGTTCACTCCTGAAGCTGTGTGTGGTTGATTCTAAGTGGTTAAGTAGGTCCTCCTGTCTCTGCCTAACCCTGCGCTGGTGCTGTTTGGGAGAGCTGCTGAAGAACTGAAGCGAGTCATGGGGGCAGCTGAGGGGGCTTCCGATAGGTGGGGTCCGTGGTGGACCATGTATAAGCTTGAGCTGGTTTCTACTACTGGCTTGCTGTTATTTATTTATTTACTCTTTTTTTTTTTTTGCGGGACCGGGGTTCAAACTCAGGACCTTGTACTTGCCAGGCAGGTGCTTGTGCCCCAGAGCTATCTCCCAAGCCCTTGCTGTTACTAATTTATGTCTACACTTGTTTCACCATTATAATATGAAGAGGCCGGCCAAATAGCAGATTAAAGTGCCTGCTTAGGCAGACACAGCAGCTGGGGTTCAATCCCTGGTGTGCCTTGCCAGCCTCACCCCTGGGGCTCACTGACGACTGAGTCTGAGTGTGGTGGCATGCTCCTATAATTCCAGCTCTCAGGAGACTGAACACAGGCGAATCACTACGAGTCTGGTCTATGTAGGGACACCTTGTAGACCCTTACTAAAAATACAAAAAATAAAATTAAAAAGAAACAAAAACATTGCAACATGATACAGAAAAATGACCCAGAAATGTAACTTACATACAGGCTTTGTACTCAGTAACTGAACAGGCACATGTAGAATCTGTACTTGTGTTGTGTTTGCCTTTGACCTGGGGTGGCAGGAGGGAGCAGCCCCTAAGATCAGAGGCACTTGTGGACCTGCATTGCTGTAGACAACAAGCCAGCGACCCTGGCTGGGGAGGCCACAGAGTCTGCTCCGTGTCCCTTCTCCTTGCCTTTTGGCCTTCTCTTCAGAGAGGGTCATTGTCGCCACTCTCATCCCTTCGTTTGTGGTCCTCTTGTGCTGCTTCTTGGCCTGCATTTTCTTTTCTTTTTTTTAAAGTTTATTTTATTTTTTTAAAGTTTATTTTGTTTTCTTAAACCACATTACATATTTGTTTGTGTTACGGCCGGCTCACCTTCCCTGGGGGTGGGGGGCGGCGCAGCATGTGGTGCCTGGGATCCAGCCGCGGTTCCGACACACGCGCTTCCGACCCTGAGCCATCTCAGCAGCCCTTGGCCTGCATTTTCTTTACAGCGTCCACCACTCCTCTGATTGTTGCTTCAGAAGAATCCTGTTAACTACTTCTGTAATTTAATGTTTTACCTCATGCAGATGACACAGGTGACAGATAAAAATTGTAACCATCACAAACCAGAAGGAAACAAAGGAGAGTGTGGAGATTGACATAGAAATAACTTATGCGAGGAGTTTTAATCAGATATTTCCAGGCTAGAGTTATTTCAACAGGGGAAAAAGTTTGCAAGACTGTTTGAATTTTCACAAATACTGTTTCACAGAAAAAAAAATACACCATGACTAAATTTTTGAAGACCTTCGTGACATGAAAGTCTTTTTTTTTTTTTATGGGCCAAATAAAGTTTTATTGGAACATAGATTCATTCATGTATTCTTGCATTTGTTTAAATCTTATCCATGCCTGTCTTTGACAGTGATTAACTCACTGGAGCAAAGGCCAATGTTTTGAGAGACTAAAGATGGGAATGGGGAGGGGAATGTGGGAGAGAGGACTCTGCATAGTGAAAGTCTTTTTATAAAATTATTGTAGGTCTCCACTGGCATTTTTCTTTAAATTTTTATTTTTTAAAGCAAGTACAGGAACCGGGGAGATAGCTCCGTGGCGTAAGTGCCTGCCTGGCGGTGCAAGGTTGTGAATTTGAACCCCGGTCCCACCACAAAAAAAAAGCAAGTACAAAATACTACTAAGACAAAAAATTAGATGATAAACAGAACTTCACTAAACAGAATATTAGAATTTGACAGTATTTGTTGTATAGCGTTGTCTTCAAATTAATTGTTCAGATTACCAGATATATGCATGCAAAATTAGAAGAAGAAAGAAAAAAAAGAACAAATTGTAAGAAATTAAGATGACAGAAAATGGGGAAAAAATGAAAAAGACGACAAAAGTTAAGCAAAAGTGAGCTGCTTCTTTCCATCCTTTGGAACAGGGTCCGTGCTGTTTGTGTCAAAGTCGGCATGCTGCTGCTGATGTGCAGATGCAGTACAGAAGTATTTAAAGTTTCTTGCTTGGCTTCAGGGTTGTTTTGTTTTGGTCATTTAATGCTTTCAGGACAGTGCTTCTGTAATTCTCATTGGAAGCACATAGCATTCTAGCCGTACTCCTGGTTAAGAGTCAGAAGTGGGCCAGTGTGAGAAGGTGACTGATTTTTGTCATAGTGATACCCCATGCATACGTTATCTCAGAAAAATAGACAGTGTTTAATTTCACAGGAAGTTTTCGAACTAAACATTTGCTTGGGATAAGTTAGGGGCCAGCTCTAGCCCGTGGAGCAAGGCAATGCAGGCGGCCTTTTCTGAGGGCACATCTGGCCGTACCAGGTTCTTGCTGCGCTGCTTCTGTTGATTCCAGTCACTTTAGGAAAGCTGAGTCCACTCCCGTGGCTGGGGGATGATGGTCTCGTTAAAGCAGAGCTTCTCAGCTCTGTGGTTTTTCCCTCCAGAGAAGTGTCTCCAGGGCAGGACACTGGGCTCCACCTCCTGCACACTTTACCGTCCCCTGCTCCTTTGCTTTCACCCCCAGCTCCATTAGTTTGGATTGGTTTTGCCCCAACTTCAGCAGTAAGATGATTAATTGCCTGTTCTCCATTAGATCTAACTCTTCCGGGCAGTCTTCTGGCCTGTCCAGAGTCAGGTGTACAGGGCTCTGTGTGTGCGTGTGTGTGTGAGCGCGCGCGCACGCGCGTGCATACATGCGTTGTGCAGTGACAGTGAAATTGCCCACGTTGTCACAGATAGCTGGGGCTAATTCGTTTATTTGACTGCTGACTACTTTTTATGTTACGGATATATTACCTGGGTCTAAACTTGATCTTGAGGAATGGAGATGCTGTATGCTGGCAGTTCTGGTACTTGTGCCAACAGTACTACGGTTAACAGTTACCAATTTCTTTGTATCACCAAGGCCTTTGCTTGTTTGCTTTTCAAGTAAATTCAAGGCAGGTTTAGCTGGTAGATATGGAGATGATGTCAGGGGCCTTCCCAGAAGACTTTGCTGGTGTCAGAACTCGCAGAGGTCTGTGTGGGTGACGGAAAGTGTGTGGATGGCTTTTCTTGTTCTGCAGTCTGTCTCTTCGTACAGCACTGCAAGGTCCAGCGCTTTTCCTGTGCCTTCCTCTCCCCAGCTTCCTGGCTATAATAATGTTCTGTACCTTGGGCTGGTAGGGTGGCTGGGACATCCACCCAGAGTCCTTCTAAAGTCTACAGCACAGTTTCTCCCACTTTGTTGATATTCTTTGTTTTCTTGGCAAGCCCTGACCTTGCTGTCAAAGGCAAGAACTGCTTTTTTCAAGAGACTCCATGATGACTACAGAGTACATCTCATAACTAGATTAGGGGACGATAAGGAATAAGAGGTTTAAGCAGTTGTTGTTGAAGCTGCGTTTACAGAAAAAAAAAGTCCCTGTGACCGTGGTGATACCTTCTGCCTCTCCCGTGAGCTGCTGCTCTTTCCTGGCTGTTGCGATCAACTTGTGCACAGTGCTGTCAGAGACCGCCCTCGTTAGAGTGGGAGGGGCGCAGGGGCTCCAGCCGAATGGATAACGAAGACGACGCCTGATGAGCTGTGAGTGCCTGGTGGGGGAATGGCTAGTAACTTTTTTCTTTTTCTTTTCTTTTTTTTTTTTTTTGTTGTATTTTGGAGACAGGGTTTCACTATGCAGTTCAGGCTGGCATTGCACTCATTTGTAGCTCAGGTTGAGCTTGAACTCGCCTGGTTCAGCCTGCCGAGTGCTGGGATTGCAAGTGTGTGCCACCACACTCGGCTTGATTTTTTTTCTTTTATTAGTTTATATTGTATTTATTGTAAGATGTGACTTTAAGTTCCCCCTCCCCAAGTGTTCAGAAGTTGCCTGGTTGGTGAGTCATTCATGAATCGTGCATTTGAAATGCTACGGGTGTTGTGTTTGTTTTCAGAATCATCAGTTGCCTTAACTCCTCTGCAGCACATTGCCAGTGCTGTATTTGTACTGAGAGGCCAAAGATTAATTCCTCCAGGACCCATGGGTGCCCGCCAGCAACTCCCAGTGTCTGTCCTTCTGTGCGTCTTGCCAGCTGGCAGCCTCTCCTGTCCTTTGGCCTCTTGGTTCCTGCCTACTTGGGGCTGTGCTTGAGTCTGGCCTCTTCACTGCCCGGGGGATGGTATTGTACTGCTTCCGGGAGGAGGATTCACGGAGGGAAAGAGTCGCTGGCTTCCTGGGTTCTCGGGGCAGAGGATGCTGTGTTGGTACTTGTGGGAATCACTCTGAGCAGTAGGGGGAGGAATCAGAAATAGGACAGTTGGCCTGTTGCTGCCTCTTTCCAGAGACCAAGATGAGGACAGGGGTCACTGGGGAGAGGTACCCTTTGTGGGAGGCAGAAGGAGAGTAACTGGATACCAGAAGTTGAGACCCAGAAGACTAAAAGGAGCATGTCCTGGTGAGTCCATTCTTTGTTGGATGCTTCCTCTCTGGGTTCATGTAGTCACACGAAGTCTGCAGGAGCGCAGCCCTGCGTAGCGCAGCCACGGCAGACGCTGGGCTGTAGCCCGTGCCCCTGCCTCCCCTCGACCTCACCTCAGCAGACTGGGCAATGCTTTCCTGTTTCAGATTCCTCAAAAAACAGATGTGACTTGAGCTAGTGTCTGCCACGTAGGGCCTTTCTGATGATGCTCTAACTAACTAACATTTAGGGCCAGATAATTTTTTCATTGTAGGAGACTCTAGCCTCTTTGGTCCCCATCACTGGATTCCAATTGCAACAACCAGAACCACCTCCAAACATGGCCTGTGTTCCCTGGCTGGTGAAACTGCTGCTGCTTAAGAGCCACTACTTTAATCTGTGTGAAGCCCAGAGCCTAACACTGGCTAGAGGGAATGCCAGGCGGTTTGGCAGTTGATGGCTATTGTAGGTGCTTACTGAACACTGAAGTGAGTGCCTGACTGGGTCTGCATCTCTGCGCGGCCTTAGCAGTTCCACTGTGGAACGGCCTAAGGGATTCCTGAACTCCCGCAGCCCCTGAATTTGGGAGTGGCTGCAAAGGAGTTTGCAGCTCTTGCATAGCTCTTGGCTCCCATGAGAGCGAGAGTAGCTGGTCCTCCTGTCCTTGGTTCCAAGGTGCCTGCTCTCCTCTTGCTTCAGTGCACCTGGAATAAGAACGGCTTGTAAACTTGAGGTGTCTGCTGCCCGTCCTTCTGTCTTCCGTCCTTCTGTCCTTCCATCCTTCCCAGTCCCTTCCTCTGGTTCTCCCCTCCCTCTCCCCGTCTCCCCTTGTTCTTTCTCCTCCTCCTTTGCTCCCCCCGTCCCCATCCCCTCCCAAGTCCGCTCCCCTCCCCTTTTACCTCTGGCTACTGAGAATGAACCCCAGGGCCTTTGAACTGAGCTGCATCCCCAGTCTTTTTAAATTCTTTTATTTATTAAATTATAATTTTTTGAGATGGTGCTGTTACACAGCTCCAGCTGGCCTTATACCCACTGTTAGCCTAGCATGTCCTTGAATTCACAGCAATCCTGCCTCAGCCTCCCAACTGCTGGGATTACAAGTGTGCACCATCATGCCTGGCTTAATTTTAATTTTGAGAAAAGGTTTTCCTAAGTTGCCCGGGCTGGGCTCAAACTTAGAATCTTCCTGCTTCAGCCTCCCAGAGTTAAACAAGTGGAGGTGTGTGCACTGTGCTGAAGGATACTTGCTTGCTCTCCTCCCAAAGCTATCGTTGCCATTCATGTGAGCCAACTTTCATGTTACGGGATGCGGTGGTACCGGCTATGTCTGGGTGATGGGCGGAGGGTGCTGTGACACTGCCCTCCACCCCTGTAGGTACTCAGCACAGTACCTCCAACGTGCATTCTCAACAGCCTGTGCTTTCCTTTGTTTTGCGACAGTACGCTTGGCTTTGCACCTTCGTATTGCTGAGAACAGCCAGCAGTCTCCCGTGACAGCACCATCACCAGGGGCCCTTTCTGTTCAGTGGCCACTGCTTGGCCCTCACAGCAGCATGCTTGAGTGGTCGTTTAGCTCTTTGACTGCGTCCTGCAAACCATAAGAATGAGTACCCAGCACAAACTACTGTCCCGATTTGGGGATGAAAAGCAAGGGTGTCAAACTCTATGTGATGGGTTGCATCATAAATAAGCATAAATGCTTGTGCCTGGGCAGACTGTACCATCCACTAGCGAGAAGGAGAAGTAGTGCAGGAGGTGTGCGCCGCCCCGCACAGTGTGAGCTGCACGCAGGCAGGTTCAGTCCCTCACATCTTGAAAGGATAGAGCCAACACGTAAGTGCCAGTGTTAAGGAGTAGTGACCAGAAGCCTTTCTTGGTGTCAGTTCCTGTATTTGTCTAAGTCTGTGCATCTTATTTTCCTGTGATTCTGTTATTATTATGTGAGCTTTTGTTTCCCCGTACTGTAAGGGCCCTAAACAAACTGTGGACTTCCCCTAGTAGAAACAGTCGTCTCTCCTGACCTCAGTGACACCGTTAGCTGTTGAGCGAAGGCTGGTTTGCCTTTGTCTGTGAAGCTTTCAAGGATAGTTTTAACTGTAAACACTGAATCCTCTTAAACATGGAATCCACAGTTAAAATAGAGATGAAGCCAGCATGTGTGCACAGGTGTGACCTCACTTGTGCGTTAGGTGCTTAATACTGTCAGGGGGCTCTTGCGCTCACCTTGGAAGTGCGAGAGATAAGAGCCTGGAGGCAGGCTCCAGGCCAAGCTCACGGTAGGAGTGTTGTGGCTTGAGGTGGAGGGTCCAGGGTCCTGTTTTACTTTCTCACCCTCAATTTTGTGTAGAAAATCAGGGGACTGACTGTGGTAGGTTCTAGGAAAATATCTGTGGATAGATTAATCTCAGATTACAGTATAATGCAAGAAGTGAATATCTTCCGTGGAATAGTTTGGTATCCCCCACTCCCACCCCAACTATCTCACCAGCCCAGAGTTTTATTTTTCTTGATCCTTGATTCTAAATGACAAATATCGTGTACATTTGGCTGGTGGTCAGTTTTCTTTTTTTTTTTTTTAAATTTTATTTATTTATTTGTTTGCTTGTTTTGTTTGTTTCTTTTTTTTATTCATTTTGTGGCTGGCTCAACCTGCCCTGGTGGTGGGGCTGGCGAAGCATGTGGTGCCAGGGATCGAACCGCAGTCCCTGCAGTTGCCTGAGCTTTCCTAAGCAGGCACTTTAGACCACTGAACCATCTCGCCAGCCCCAGTTTTCTGATCCACCTTATTAATTCACTGCTAAATATGCTTGACAAAGGGTGAAAACACTATCACTTTCTCACTTAATCTGATTTGTAAGTGTTCTACAGTTCAGATCCATTTAGAGCAAGGCCATAAGCCCAGTGATAAGAAACCTCACCAAGGACAGTCCTGCTGTTCCTCTAGCCCAGTGTGCTTGTTTTTGCTGTGTGGTTGCATAGGCAGTCTGCCAGATATAGGGGTACAAATGAATTAACTACAGGGCTATGGCCATGTCATTCCTGATGACATGGACATAAATACGGCAGCGTGTTAGCATGTTTTTCCAAAACAAAGAGGGACAGAAATATGTGCGCCAAAATAGAAGAGACCAAAAGCTAAGTGTGGGGAGGAGCAGTGTCTGTTAGCTCCATGGTCAGCACGTCAGGTTCTGTGCTCCAGCTGCCTCTTAGGTACTTCTTGCTGTTGAATATGTATATGGGGGGGTGAGTTGCTACATTAGATTTTCTTAAAAATACTTGAATACTCTGTACCTCAGTTGCACATGCCTAGATCCCACTCTCACCCACAACTAAAATTGTCCAGTGTAATTTTTTTACACACGTTTTAGAATAAGTGGGATTTATTAGGACAGAGGTGAAGTTTAGGAAAGATGCTGTATAAAATATTTTATTTTAATAATTTTGCATAGACAAGTATCATTTTTTGGTATGTATTTATTTATTGGATACAGGGTCTCACTAGGCAGTTCAGATTCAGTGATCCTCCTGTCTCAGCCTCCCAGCACTGGGATTACAAGTATGCACTACCACTCCCTATTTTAAGACCAGCATGGCATACCTGGGGGTCTGGGCCAGCACAGGATGCAGTACGGAGGATCAAACCTGTGTCCTTGTGCTTGCCAGGCAGGTGCTCAGACTGCTGAGCTATCTCCCCTGCCGTGACAGCTGTTTTATTAGTCCATATGTGCAGTGTGTGAGGATCGCATGTAGCATGTATTGAGGAGTTGGTACACATGCATGGCACACCTTAATTCTGTGTCTCCTTACCTGCCCAGTCTTCCAAACTACTTTTCCCTGTCCCTCCCCCATCTCCTTTCTTTCCCTATTGGTTTTTATTTTGCTCTTGTTTATATTTTGGGTTCCTCATATAAGGGAAACCATGTGTTCTCTAAGTTACGTATCTAATTCGTTTCACTTAGCGTAATGGTCTCCAGTGCATGGCCAAGTACCCTGCAGGACACATTTTTGTAATGTGAGAAGTGGTGTCCATTCTTTAAGAGCGAATGTTGTGTTTCTTGAGTGCCCATCCCTTGGAGGTGGGGCTCTCTGGAGGAAGGCAGGAAGCCAGTGACTAGTGACGTGTTTTAGCTACATGCTGGTTAGGAGTGAGCAGCCAGAGTCAACTAGGTTTAGCCTTTAACACTAGCCCCACCCCTTGCCGCCAGCATGATCCTGAGCAGGTTACTTGATCTTTCCGTGCCTGTGTCCTCCCTTGTAAGCTGGGGTTAGGAAGTATACCCGTGGCACGGGTGCCGAGGATTGCGCAACCTAAATCTTGTAAAGCACTCAGGCGGCTGTCTGGCCCATTAAGCACTCAATAAATGTTTGACACAGTGGCTGTTGTTATTATATTGTGTTTTAAACATTTGCCTGACCTTTTCCTTTAGAAGCACTCAAAACAAATCAGACCTGGGAGAATAGGTGTTTAACTTGAGGCATCAGCTGGAATTGTGGCTAGCCTGGGAGTTATCACTGACCACATCTGTTTGCATCTGGTTGTGCTGAGCAAGCTTTGAGTACCTTGGTCAGGTATGTCGAGTGGTTTACCCTGGAAGTACAAAGAGTGAACCTTGAGTCTGAAGAAATATAACTGTATGGGGCTGGCAAGATAGCTCAGCAGACTAAGCGCCTGTTTTAGCAAGCAAGTACAGGGGCCAAGGCTCGATCCATGCCCCAGGGTATGCTGAGCCAGCGACTGAGTCCAGGCACGGTGGTGCAGGCCTGTAATCCCAGGGCTGGGGAGGCTGAAAACAGAAGGATCACTATGCGTCCGAGCTGCATAGTGAGGCCCTGTACCAAGTGCGTAAATGGAAGAGAAAGAAAGAATGAAGTACAACTGAGAATGCATAAGACTTTTCTTTGGAGAGCCTTGCCCATTCGGCCTCCTAGGCTCAGGCCTGGTTTGGTTTGCAGCACTGATTGCTGAACTTGGGGGCTTCTTGTTGACACATCCTTAGCCCTGTTTCTTAATTACTCTGAGACTATGGGTCAGGTCTAGGCCCTTCCTGTTAAGCTACAGCCTCAGACCCTTTAAAATAGTTTGTTGAGACAGTTGCTCACTACGATGCAAAATTTCCTGGGCTGGAGTTGATCTTGAAAGCTCCTCCCTCCATCAGCCTTCCACAGTTCTGGGATGATAGCACGCACCGCTGTGCGTGTTCTTGAACAGGAAATGATCTAGTGACCCAATAGTCAAAACAACTTGACTATACTTCCTAGTGATAATAAACTGCACCTAATCTGTTTCAACAGGAGAAAGATAAATACTCGGTAGTATTAAGAGAGATTAGGGTTAGCAGTAGTTAGCTAATAGTTTACATTCCCTTTGCCTCTTCAGTATTCCTCGCACACCTGTGCCCCTTCCAGACCAGAGAAACGAGCCGTGCATATGGCTTTATGCATAAAATAAGAAAATGAGTACAGGACTAAAACATTTTAGCTCAACATTCAGAAAAGGCAGCATTAAACTAAAGGAACAGTAGGTGGCTCGGCACCTACACTGGCCTTGCCCCAGCTGTCTCCCTCAGGATCTGTCCATGTGCCGTCAGCTGGGAGCCCCTTGAGTGTTTATGGAATGGGTAGAGGAGTGAAAGAATCCAATTGATTTGTTTTCACAGCATCAGTGAGAACATCAAATTGACATACATGTATGAGCGTAACGCAGTGTTTTAGGCTCAGGGAAGATTGATCTTTGTTTTTATTGTAACTTCTATTTAAATCATGCTGCCTTTGGGGAAAACTAATTCACTTTAGTGTAAGCAGTGAGTAGTTTCAGACATTTATGCCCAGTTCCCAGTATCCTCGGGACTATATTTTTAATTTCTGGTTGACATGGAGTTATTGATGCTTAGGATATATGGCTTGCTTTCAAGTCCGGATTTGTTTGTTGTATGCGAGGGATGAAGCTTAGAACTTGACTTACAAGACGCTTGCTTGACTGAGGGGTGGGTCTTGAGGCTGCTGTCGTCTTTGGTGTATCCGGGGTGCTGCAGCAGCCTCTGTCCCAAGCAGATCCTCGTCACCTTCAGACTGGCGTTCTTCCAGGGTATTTGCTCAGAAACTGGCACCACCCATCCAGCCTGTTCTGCAGGAAGGAAAAAATGGTGCCATTCTCCTCACGCTCGGCACCTGTGTATCCAGGCCGTCACCTGGTCCTGCCAACACTTCCTCCTGAGTGCCTCGGGAGTTCTTTCTGTGCCAGCTCAGCAGCATCCCCAAGTCTGCGAGTTTCCCGGGTCTTTCACCTGTACCACCGCAGACACCTCCCACGGGTCTCTCCACGTCGCTTGAGCCAGGCCTCTCCCTTCTCCGTACTGCAGTCTGAGCAACACCGGCAGCACTGGTCAGCATTCGGATGACGTGCTCCTTCTCAGCACTTCTGAAGAGCTCTGACAGTCTGCCCCTCTGTTAGAGCAGTGAAAACAGTCGGGAGAATTGTCAGAATCAGTGTTCAGAATCCGGAAAATCCACCAGAGATCTGTGAGATCTTGTAAGCATTTATGTAAGAAAAATGTCAGAATATATCAATTTAGAAAGCCATATGGTGTTTTATTTGGCCCTATGTCAGTCTTTGCCCCCAGTCCACAGTAATTTTTTTTTTTTAGTAATTTTTTTTTAAAACATTTATTTTATTTATTTATGTTCTGGCCAGCTCAGCCTTCGCTGGAGGTGGGGCTGGCACAGCATGTGGTGCTGGGGATCGAACTACGGTCCCTATGGTTGCCTAACCTTGCCTAAGCCAGCGCTTTAGACTGCTGAGCCATCTTGCCAGTCCCCTATCCACAGTAATTTTGAAAACCAGTAGCATCCTAACTATGATAACTATGAAACCAGCAGGCCAGCAGCTACCAGAGCAAACAAAGCGGGTTTGGCCCCCAGCCCCAGGCCCCCAAAGCTCTGCTTTCAGAGAACTGTCACTGCTTGAACTGTTGGGTAGGTAGGGCCTCAAGAAGCTCTATTTTAAGACCTGCTTGTATGTGAGTTAGCTTGGAGCTTATTCTGTGACAAACAGATAAAAAATCAGCAGCAGTTTTTTTTTTTTTTTAAACATTATAGCTGCCTAACAAATGGTGCTGGAGAAACTGGCTCTCCACATCAAAAACTAAAACTTGACCCAGGTCTATCACCATGCACTAAACTAAAATCAAAATGGATTAAAGATCTAAATATTGAAAGAGAAACCCTAAATCTCCTAGAGAAGAAAATCGGAGGAAATCTTGAAGACGTTGGGGTAGGCAAAGAGTTCATGGACAAAAAGCAAAATGCACGTTTAACACTTGAAAGAATCAACAAATGGTACCTTCTCTGGGTGAGAATTTTTTTCATGTCAAAAGAAATTACCAACACAGTGAAAAGAAAACCCACAAATTTCGAAAAAATTTTAACTAATAAGTATTCAGACAAAGGTCTTCTATCTAGAATTTATAAAGAACTAAAAACCATTAGGGTCCCAAAATTCAAAGACCCAATCCGGAAATGGGCTTCTGAGATGAACACACACTTCTCAGAGAAAGAAATTCAACAAGCCTATAAATACATGAAGAAATGCTCCACATCGCTAGCCATTCGTGAAATGCAAATCAAAACAACACTTAGATACCATCTCACCCCAGAAAGAATGGCTATCATAAAGAAATCAACCAACAACAAGTGTTGGAGAGGCCATGGGGAAAAAGGAACACTTCTCCACTGCTGATGGGAATGCAGACTGGTGCAACCATTATGGAAAGCAGTGTTCTAGTTCTAAAAAACTCGAACTAGAAATCCCATTCAATCCAGCTATCCCCCTACTGGGAATTTTTCCCAGAAGAACTGAA
>PVKN010019752.1:0-16233 GCA_004027915.1 Capromys pilorides | reverse complement strand
CACCCCAGGATGGGCCCTTGATCCCGCTCTAGGGAGGAGCCAATCATATCCTAGGCAGGCCCAGGTCATGCTCCAGGGAGGAACCAATTGTAACACATAATCCTAGTGGATCATGACTCATGTCTCAAATTCTAGTAGTCCCCGCCCCATGATTGCATGAGGCTTTGGGGGGACAACTAGACATAAACCATAACACAAGACAAGGGGCTTCTGTGAGATACTAACAGGGTCTTCTGTTTGTTGGTGGTCATGTGTTTCTCTAAAGCTTGCTGCTTTGATGATGCCCTTGCTGTATCTCATGCCAGGTACATGTACACAGTTGTCAAACGGACCCAGGTGTTACGCAAAATGGTCTTAGGAACATGTGGATGGAAAGCTTATATCTCAGTAAATTAATATTTACTTGAATGTTTTAGGAAAGAAGTAACTCTCACAAATAGAGGAGTGATTTTTTTAAATTTAAAGAGCAGACAACTGAAATATAAATATAGATATTTTTGTGTTAATGTTTAATAATATAGTAGGATACTCTTCACTGTCAAATTCAATAAGCCTTTTATCTCTAAACATGTAAGATGCTTAAAAAATGTATCTATCCTATTAAAAACTTCAACTGTAAATGCAGCAAAGTATTTTCAAATATATTCACTAATAGAAGGAAAACTAAATTTTATGATAAAGGGAATACTCACTGTCTTAGTTTTCTCATTGCTGAGACAAAATACTCGACACCCACAGCTGAAAGAGAAAAGCATTATTTTAGTCCTCAGTTTGGGAAGATTTTAGTTCACAGTTGGCTGGCTCCAAGGAAGGTTGGAGAAAGACGTTGAGGAGAAACAGATCATGGCAAAGCAGGGCAAGCAGAAGGCAGCAAGCAGCCAGGAACAGCCCGCTAACACCCTCTTCTTTTCCCCTATATCTTACGCCTCTACTCATCCTAAGGGTGGGTAGCACTCACATCCTTAATTTGAGCATGGAACCATTGATTCCAGCAGCACAGACCCTGCATGCAGCCAGCTCTGAAAAGCCTGATCTATGACTGCATGAGGCTTTGGGAGACATGGACATGGAAGCCATAACACAGACTATCAGCTTTAAACATGGTACAAAACTGATCAAAGTTTAGGTAGCACCTATTCAATGACTCAGCACATAGTTTCAGTGGTTTATCAGGCTGAGTTTTAAGCCTGATTTTTGCACAACCATATTGAGTGATCTTGGGAAGGACTGTGACCTGTCAAGGCCTCTGTTTCCAGACTTCACAACATAGCTCCTAGGACTGTGATGTACAATAAAGGACATAGGCGATTCATGTGAAATGCAAATCACTGTTGCAGACACATGTCTCCCCTCAGGAAATGATGATTATTAATTATTCCTGTGATAACAAAACTATCAAACTCCAACTTACTTTTCTGAGCGCCAAGGATCAGGCTGATGCCAATTACCAATGACTTGAAGGTGATTTCAGTGAGCTCAGATCTTCAGGTATCCTAGGGCATGCAGACAGATTCTATACACATGTTGAGAAAGAACATAGTACAAGGATACAAACCAGGGTGGGATCAAAAGAAAATAGTTTGGGTAGAGGTCCTATGATTCAGCTATTGAGACCATTTCCTTGGCATGCTAAAACCTTTTGCAAAATCCCTTCAAATTATTGTTTGCCAGTTTGTTTCGTTGATATATTATTCCTTCCAAGTGACTCACTTTTCCTAAATCTTATGTACAGGAGAGCTCAGGCCATATTTAATGCTGAGAAATAGAAATTCTGCAGAGTAATAAAGACAACATGTGCATAAATAAGATGAGGTTTTGTTTAACCATAAAACCTGCAGTTGGTTAGTCATTACATTGTAATTGAACCTGATCTAAACAAGGCAGGGTGCAATAGCATATTAAGCTTTTTTTCTTCTAAAAATATCTCATGACAAGCCACTGGAACAGTAAAAATATAAATATTTTGTTTTTATAGCCTTTATTTCTGAAACATAAAAGGTTTTGTGTTTCTAATTCCTAGGCATTTTTTTTTATGGTATTTCTGTTTATCTTGCACTGGATTTTGAAACACTGTTTAGGGGAAAATGAAATGGGTTCAGAAAAGTCTCAAGTATTTTTCAATAACTGTTAGAAAATTCTGGGACATGGGAGTCCTTAGCTCTTTTGATCTTAGATAATTACTCTGCTACACAAGATTTAGGCTAGTTGAGGTTTTAATCTCCTGGATTCTTCTAAATTCCCTCTGGTTGCTCTCACTTCCTATTGTTTATCATAGCTTCAGTGAAGTCTACCAAAACTGGCTTGGGTAGCACTAAGGCGCTATTTGGCTGAAGCTTTTCCAGCATGAGAAATTAATTATGCAGGAAAACAACAAGGCTGTAGTCACATTTCTGATGACCTTCTCAAGGGTTGGACACAGGGCTCTACTGTGGACTGCAGGGGTAAGTGTCACACACCTCTTTCCCTAGGCCAGCTGACTGCATGGCTGTGCAACCTGCTCAGCAGCAGAGGCCCTCCCATGAGAAGGGCTCTTGCTTGATTTAATATTCTGTGAACATCAGCTTGAAATGCTAGGTTTTGAACCATCCTTTATGATGTCAAAGGCTGTTTCAAGTCTAAGCTTGAGGCTTATAAAGTTCTCTATGCTTGATTCATACAAAGAAAATTAAATGATAGGGTGAATAGTTAAGTTAAAATTCAATTTTATTTATTTGAATAAAAAACTCACATTGCCAGAAACCCTGCTCCAAAATGCCCCCTCTTATTTTGAGTATGTTCACACAATCATTCATGTACTTTATAAAGCAATTGTGGATCTCTTCTTTGTGTGGCCAAATAGTTTTATCCTCCATGTTAATGTTGATAAATCTCCTTGTCCCAGATCACATCTGGCATGGCAACTTCTGTCAAGCAAAAGTGCCCTGGTGTGTCTTCCTCCATCTGATTCATGGGTCCGGCACCATGTGACTAGCAGCTCCTCTCTAAACTGAAAATGGACAAGGCAGATAAGTGTTTTGAGTGGATTCAGAACACAGAGGCAATGCTACACTGCAACTAAAGACATGCATGAAAGAAGACTTGCAGAAGTGCTTCAGAAAGTGGTGGAATGATGGGATACATGTACTCAAAGTGAGAGGAAGCATTTTGAAGGGGTGAATGGCAATGTGATACTTCTTAAAAAAAAACATGTATTATTTTTAGATGACTACTCATACATTAACACCTACATTTTCTTTTCCTACTTCTCACATTGTGTGAGTCAGTCTTCCTACAAGCTTTTCTTTCTCCTCCAGTACAAATCAGTTACTTGATATTTTTGCATTCACACTGCAACTCATCAGAACTTCTTGAATCCCAATGTTTATTCTGTACTCCAGTTATGCAGCTGAATGTCTGTTGATCTCAAGCACGGACTCTAGGACAGAGATCTCCTCTGGGTTCAACCTGATGTTCTTCTGAAATAGTGCCAGACACTGGTTAGAGCTCCTTAAATGTCTGATGGTAGAAAAATTTCTGGAAGTATTCACATCATGATCCAGCAAAATAAGGCTGTTTCTGGCCCTGACTACACTGCTCTCTGCTCGAGGTCTCCTTTCTTTGTACATACAGAATCTTCATTCATCCTTTAATGCCTTACTAAGGAGTCTTCCTTCTGAGAAGTCTTTCTTGCATGTGAACAGCAGAGAGAAACACTTTCTCTTTCTTTATGTCTCAGCAATCACCCTACTTCTTTGTAACTATTTCAAAGTGTCTATCTCCCCCAGTAGACTGAGATATCCTGGAGCCTCATGATTTATTCATCTTTGTATCCCAAGTTTGCAACAGTGTTCAGTCTTAAAAGATGTAATGAAGCAAGCAAGCAAGCAAGAGGAGAGCAAACAGGAAAAGAAAAAAGAGCGAAAAATCATAGAGTTGAGTCTCCTCAGATAATGCCATAATAGATAGAGCTATCGAACTTCATTATCTGACATGTCAAAGGTTGTTAAAGTGTCTTTTTCTTTATATTTCAGGCATGCACTAGAAATTTTAGTCCTCTAAATTAATTATCAATACAAACTTGAAACATCTGGCCTAATCAGCTACATGAGAACCCACTTTTTCTGTATAGGAAAGAGAGTCCTTAGGCTTTAAGGCAAATGTATAGTTACTTTAAAATTATATGGTATGCTGATTGCTCTAATTACAAAGTGAACCAGAAACCATTTCTACAACTTCCCAGGTAGGATTCCCAGGCCTAACTGTTCATGGAATTACCCTTTCACCACTTCGTTGATTTTTCTCAATCCAGGTAGGTGGCCTTGTGTGACACCAATAATTCTGTTCCATCCTATTTGAGAGAGCTCACAGCCAGAGAATTCCATAGTCAATTCGTTTTTATATGCTGGATGCAAGAAAAATTGTTCTCCTTCATTGGAGCTTTTGTTTCATAATATTTTCTTTCTGCTTTATTGCATATTTCTTCAAGTAGATTTGCTTGCTTTAACCTTCAGTGAAACTCAAAGAAAAACTAGAATCTGACCTGAAATACTCACTGTCTTCTCACTTTTGTGTTCCCAATGTATGTGTCAATGTTGCACATGATGAGGTTGAATTAATTGTGTATTGTAATCTTGGAAGTATTGACATTTTCACTGTATTGGTTCTTCAGACCAAGAACTAAGGACATCTTTCACTGATATAAGAATATCTTTCTGATATTTTCTTGTTGTGGTTGATACATTGCATGGACTTGAGAAGTCTAGAAGCTTACCTAAGTAACCCAGAAGTTCAACATCCTGGCATGAAAAAGACATGTGGACAGGATGCTGTTCATTGTGTCAACTTGAGAAGCTGAAAAGTTCAAATGATTGATTCAGCAGAGAGGCAGGTTCCTTACTTTGTAAACTACCTCAGCTTGTAGAACAGGAGAGCAGGAAGATGGTGTGGGTCTGGGAAGATAGCACAATAGTCCATATACAATGTAAGGGAGGAAAAGAGGCTTGCTTCCACAGGCTCCACCTTGTTCTTGTTGCTTTTTCTGTCTTGTACCTCCTTGGTTTGTTGCCCTGTGCCATGCCACCTTGCCTTGGAGCCAGTTGATTATGGACTGAAACCTCCACATCCTGTGAGCTAGGTATATCTGCCCTTTCTTAATTTTGAATGTTGGGTATTTTTGTCTTAACAACAAGAGAAAGGTAACCAGCACACTTCCTCAATCTCCTTTTTTCAGGGGGCTGTAGTTTTCAAGGTGGAATCTTTTCCTTCCTTCATTAGACTGAGTCCTAAACATTTCATTTTCTTCTGATGCTATTGTGAAGTGTGGTTTCCTTTATTTCTCTCTCAATGACTTTACTATTTGTATTGAGGAATGCTATTGATTTTTGATGTTTGACTTTGTAACCATCTACACTGTAAAATCTCAACCTCTGAAATTTAAAGAGTCAACCCAGAAATGAACATCTCAAATGACTAGATGCTTCTCAGATGAAGAAGTGCAAATATCAAATAAATATATGACACAATGTTCAGCTTCACTGATCATTTGAGCGATACAAATGAAAACAAAGGTGAGATTTCATTTCACTCCAGAAAGAATGGTTGTTATCAAGAAGTCAACTAATAATAAATGCTGATGGGGAAATGGGGAAACTTCAGTGTTTCTCCACTATTGGTGGAAATGTAGAATGGTGCAATCACTATACAAATCAGTCTGAAGATTCCTCAAAAAACATAATAAAACTACAGGGTCCATTTAATCCAGTTATTAGCCTTCTTACTATGTTCTTAAAAGAATTAAAAGCATATCATAGCAATATACGCACACACATTTTTTATAGCTGCACAATTTGAAACAGCTAAATCTTGTAAACAGCCCAATATCCATAAATCAATGGATAGGTAAAGAAGAAGTGATTTTTTATATAATAGTCTGGTGGTTCACATATCTGTCAACTTCAGAAGTTGAAAACTTCTCTGGATTGGCTCAGCAGTGCCATGCCTTAGGGCATGGAAGACCCACCCTAGGGCGTGGAGAGCACGTCCTAGAGTAACTCGGCCCAAAAAGGGTACAAAAGTGAGCTGAGAGGGCCTGCCAAATAGCTCCACCAATTAAAGTGCCTGCAAGTAGGTGCAGGGTCCAGGGATTCGATCCCCAGGCCTGCCTGCTGGCCTCGCCCCTGTGGCATGCTCAGATGGCAATTGAGACTAGGTGTGGTGGCACATGCCTGTAATCCCAGCTCTTTGGGAGGCTGTAAACAGGCAGATCACTATGAGTCCGATCTAGTAGTGAGAACCTGAACACCGTGTAGACCCTTCCCTAAAATATAAATAAATAAATAACCTTGCTCTTGTTGCTTTTTCTGTCTTGTACCTCCTTTGATTGTTGCCCTATGCCATGCCACCTTGCCTTGGAGCCAGTTGATTATGGACTGAAACCTCCACACACTGTGAGCAAAATATATCTGCCCTTTCTTAATTTTGAATGTTGGGTATTTTGTCTTAGTGACAAGAGAAAAGTAACCAGCAACTCCTTCAATTTCTTTTTTCAGAGGACTGTAGTTTTCAATGTGGACATCTTTTCCTCCCTTCATTAGACAGATTCCTAAGGATTTCATTTTCTTGCGCCACTGTCCTGGGAGGCAGCAGCACATTTGTTGGGAAATTAAATAAATAAAAGGGAGCTGAGGAAGAATTCTGCAAGCCACTTCCTTGGAAGAACTCTAGTCTGCTGTTAGCTCAGAAGGAAGGGTGGTGTGTCCTCCAAACAGCTCTGGTCTTCTCAGACAGAATGGAAGAAAGAGAAGTTTGTTAGACACCACAACTGCTGCTTCTCCCTTTACTCTTTGTTGTTTTCCACGACCACAAACTGATACCCTCTGTCATGTGTGCCTGTCTGCCTAGGAGCCAGCGGAATATGGACTGAAACCTCCACTAACAGTGAGCTACATAAACCTTTCCTCCCTTAATTTTGGGTATCAGTTATTTTGCCTTAGCAATGAGTGAAAAGTAACTGAGACAAATGGAATGCTATTCTGGTGTAAGTATGGATAATCTGGGCCAGCAAGATAGCTCAGCAGTCTACAGTGCCCGCACCAGGGTTCCATTTTTGACACCACATGCCGTGCCAGACCCACCCTTAGGGCTGAGCCGACCAAGCCCAATTAAAAAAAAAAAAAAGGACGAATGCACAATTTAAGTGTTTACAGGTAAACGGAAGCACCTTTGGGATATAATTTTAAGTGATATAAATCAGACACACGAGTTCAAAGGTCACTTATTTTCTCTGCTATGAGAAAGCAAAAGCATATGTAAGGACTGAAATGTATCCTAGATATTGAGAAATGGTAACAAAGTATCCAAATGGAAATGGGAACAAGGCAGGTAGCAGGGAGAAAGAAGAGAAAGAAAATAGAATTGGGAAGAAAAGGAAACAAAGCTTTTGTGAATAAGGAGGCACAGAAGGGCTGAAAGGAGAGGCAGGGAATTAGCAAATGAAAAGAAGAATCAAGATATGTCATGCACGAGTACAAATTCCCTTTTATGAATGTGATCATTATGTATATGTAAAATCTACTAATAAAGTGAATTAAAGAAGTTGATGGAATATTAGTAAAGGTGTCTGAGTCCAGCTTTCCTTTCTTTTTATGTTGATTTCCTGTCCATAGTTTTCCAGAGGGAGAAGAAATGTTTGCTTCAAGTTCTGGGTGGCAGGAGTACATTTGTTGAGAAATTAAAGTTTGATTTTGCATAGATGTGAAATACACACTTGCACACACTACATAGTCCAGTAGGTTCTGCAAAAGGAGCATTAAAAGCTGGTCTTGGGCCTGGGAAGATAGTTCAGCAGTAGATGCACTTGCCTGGCAAGTGCAACATCCCAAGTTCAATCCCTGATACAAAAAAAGAAGAAAAAAACTGGTCACAGACTGATGTTCCTTTAGATGCCACTCCCTGCACAGGTCAATGTAAAGACAGAGAGATAAGGACTCATGGCCAAGGATATCATGATTCCAAAAGTGTGGCCCTTATCCATGTGTGTCAAAAATGTCAATATTTGAGTACTGCCCATAGTATCTGAAAATGCTGACAAAAAATTGTCACTTTTTTATGACTTCAACCACAGCATCAAATGACCTCTGTGACAGTGTAGGAAAGATTACCCAGCTGTTTGAGGCATATACACATTCATCAGACACCTTTTAGCCCTTAGGGGCCAAGCCTCATGCTGGAGCTCAGTAAGAATAATACCAGGAAAAGCATCAGCAGACGTATAGTTTACATTCTTCTTCAGGAAGACACGGTGACAACATAAAATAATCAATAATGAATAAACATATATAATCAATTCAATCCTTCATTGCTTACCAGTAGTGATTCATTTTGAGATACACGTCGGTAGCCAGTTTCATCATTTTTTGAATTTAGCTTGATTTCGATTATACAAATCGGGATGACATTCAACATGGCCATGTGATGCAATAAATGGAAGTAATACAATTGGCACGGTCTTGTCAACAGAATATGTTCCTGCTGCCTGAGACCAAAGGAGGACCAGTGTGTGTTTGGCTCCCAGTTTCTGGGGGCTCCATCATGCTCAGGTGGCTCCAAGGCCCCAGTGTTCCTACCCATGCTGAGTGGTTCTGGTGGTGGAGAGCTGCTCACAGCCTGGCAGCCAGGGAGAGGAGCTGAGGAGGAGGTGCAAACCTCCCTTCAGGTCACCCCCTAGCACCCACTCTTCCAATCAGCCCTCATCTTTGAACCTGAGATTCTGAGTGACATTTTAAAAGTGTGACGTGTGAGACTCCTGCCTGTGTTGCACTGGCGCAGCATTTTCTAATAAACTTAATTCCACAAACAGAAGTGTATGTAACAGAGTAAATATGGTAAAGGTATAGACTAGTAGCACCATCGTTCATTACGTCAAGCGTTCCATGCACACATAACTACATGCGCTTTCCTTCTATACAACTGCAGTGCAGTAGGTTTGTCTACATCACAGCATCACAAAATCATGAGCAGTGCCTTGTGCTGTGACCTCAGCACAGCTAAAATGTCACTAGGCAGTAAGAACTTTTCAGCTCCATTATATTCTTAAGGGATCATCATGTATACGTTGTCTGCCTGACCAAAGTATTATCATGTGGCGCTCAGCAGTCTATAATAATAAGAGAAGTTCTACGGTGTCTTAAACATTGAAAATGATAACAAAGAAATGGTGTAGGGAAGGGAGCAGGAAGGATGGACAGTGGTGCTGTGACATATGTGCAGTGTTAGGTGTTTGTGTGTGTGTGCATGTATGTGTATGCACACGTGTGTGTGTATGTGTGTGTGTGTGTGTGTGTGTGTGTGTTTGAGAAAGACTTATTTAAGCAAGTCCTAGCAGAAAGCAGAGTGGGGATGGCCCTGGGGCACAGCTGGATGGAGCAGGGCCGCAGCACCTGTCTTTACTGGAGAGCACATCCATGCCAGGTGAGCCTGGAGCACCGCTGAATCACTTCCCAGAGGTCCTGCTTTGTAGGAACCACTCCCATTTGTTTTCCTTTTCAGGAAAGGAACCTGAATGTGAAATATCTGAAGCATTTACGGAATGCTATCCAGCAGGTAAACAGCTTTCGCATGTAACAGACTCTACTATTTCCACAAAACATATATTTTTGCAGGTTATTTTTGGCAGGGGCTGAAAAGGGGTGTTGCTTATCCTGCAAGGCTGTACTCATTTCTTTATAAAGACTCAGAAGGCAAAACCTATTCCTAGTTAATGGGTGCCAGCTAATTCCAATAATGACCCTTTACAAGCCTCTGCTTGCTAGAGAGTGTTAACTGTTTAGTAGCAGTGATTTTTAACAAGCCACCATAACATTGCCATTACATGAATTATACATGGCTTATAAAGTGATTATTTAGTCAGTGGAAAATTAAATCCATCAGTGTTTTCCAAATCTGAGCTAGGACATTCATCAGAAAAGACTGTTAAATTTTTAATCAACTGTACTGTGGCTGATGTAGCTATCAGCCTAAATTGCTCTTCCCTCCCGTCATTCCCCCTGTTGCAGAGTATCCTGTAGAATTACCAGCCCTATAATGCTAATTGATTTTTTTCTTGCAAAGATTTAAGACAGAGTGACATGACATTCAAAATCGAAATAAAAGAAAACTTGTATGCACTTCTAATACATGTTGACCACGTAGTGAGGGCAAATTTAGTGTTTTAAGATGTTTGAGTCTCTTTCTTCAGACCCTACACCTCAGGCCAGAGTACAGTTCCATCTAAGATCACTCTGACAAAATGCAGACACTAATATTAGAATTAGGAGATCATATAGTGTGTTAAAAAGATGGCATGTGTTATTAAAACTGGTGCATAAGAAAGCTGCATGGGAAGAAAGAACATACTACCGATTTCTTGCATATGTTGTCTTTTTATAAACTTACCATTTTCTTCAGTATATGTTAAATCTCTTGACTATAATCCAAAGAAAATATTATTATTGTTATTATCATTATTATTTTAATATATTTGGTATAGAGTCTCACTATGCAGCTCAGACTCATAGTGATCTCCATTTTCAGCCTCCCCAGTGCTGGGATTTCAGGCAAGCACCACAATGCCTGGACTTGGTGGCTAGCTCGGTGTGCCTGAGGTTGGGGCCAGCACTATTTGTAGAGTTGGGGATCAAACCCTGGTCCGTGTGCTTCCTTACGCAGGCACTTAGGCCACTGAGCTATCTCATGGTCCCTACAATATTATCTTTTTCTTTAGAGAAATTTATTTATGTAGTAATATAACCCTTTTAATTTGTGTTTCTGTCCATTTAAACTATCATCCTGTCAGGTGGATACCAGCAAGGAAGGAGAAGAAGGGATGCCCTTGGGTCTGGGTCAGACACAGCTGGAGCTGCGAATATAGATACCCAACATCCAACAGTGACCTGACCCAGTCCTGTACATGCTGTGCCCCAGACGTCATCATGGTATGGGTTTCTGTTTAGTCCCTAATCAGTGCTGGATTTCTCAGGCATATATTACTTTCTGCAGAAACGAGTTTATCTAGATAATTCTCAGAAGAGACTCATGTGCTCAAAGCATGCCAGGTAATCTTACTAAAATGTGCATGCTTGTTGTTCACCACTAGAGGCTAAGGCTGAAATTCTAACACACTCGAGGTCAAACGGATGTTGTAACACCATCATCTACATTTTGAGAAACAGGGTCCAGACCCATGTGAGTCCCTCTTAGATGGACATGTCCTTGGTGTCTCTTTTAAATGGAGCCACAATGGTGTGGGACACAGACCATTTTATATATATATATATATATATATATATATATACATTATATATACACATTACATACATTATATATATAAAAAGACATTATATATACACATTATATATACATTATATATAAAAAGACATTTTATATATATATACACTATATATATAAAAAGACATTATGTATATATATATATATATATATATATATATATATATACACACACATTGTATGTAAAAAGACAATTTAAGGGGCACAGATTTCATTCTTATGCAATGGCATGGAGCTCAAGTGGGCTGAGGGAGGAAGTACTCATGTGTGAACTTTGGTGAGGAGAGTGGTCATCTGGGGCAAAGGGAAACTCCTGCGCACTCACGTGCTGGGGAAGCATCTTGTATACTTGGGATGCACCTGCTCGTTGGCCTTCATTGTCTTTCCCAGTGTTTTTGGTTCCTCTGTAATCTGCAGATAAACATGTATTGTTTTCCTAAAGTACTCTGTGCTTAGAGAACTCTACATTTGCATTCATTTCTACCTAGAATATCCTTCATCAATCTCTGCTTGACTAAAGTCTACCATTTTTCTATATAGCTCTTGAATTAATGCTCCTCGGCTCTGGCAAAAGTAATCCTCTGGGCCAGCGAGATAGCTCAGTGGTATAAAGTGACTGCTTAGGCAAGCTTAGGCAGGCACAGGGACAATGGTTCAATCCCTGGCACCACATGCTGCACCAGCCCCACCCCAGGGCAGGCTGAGCTGGCCATAACATAAATAAATAAATAAATACAAAAAAAAAAGAAAACCCAAAAGGAATCTTGCATCTACTAGTATGCTACTGCCATGGTTAATCTCATCATTGTTCTCCCTCTGCCTATTCTGATCTCCAGTAGCCCTAGATTCCAATCAAAATCCTGAAAAGTGGAAATCAGATTAAAAAATTCTCACTAAAACATCACCCAGTTCACGAGAAAAGTTCAGGAAGAGTGAAACTTCCTTATGTCTGCAGGATATAGCCCCACTTACTCGGAGACTTATTTCTCTCCTCAGATCCCTTTGAGCTGGATGCTGGTAACATCACTCTTGCACCTGTCCCTGGAAGGAATAAGCTCCTTTCGGGCCATCCATGTGTGGCAGCATCTGCCAAGAATGCTTGTCCTGGGAGGCTGCACCTGCCCATCTTGTTTTCATTTCAGCTTTCATTTAGTTTTGCAATCCTGGAGTTGAAGCAGCCACAGGAATTTCTCTATATATCATCTTTTCTGTTACTTCATTTGATTATTAGTTATCTCCTTTTGCAAACCTATTGATCCCATGAAGGAGGAGTCTCCACCCCACCTGCTATATGGTGGATCCCCATGGTCTAAAGCATGCATAGTGCTTGGAAGCTTCCTGTGTGTACCACTTGATTCTATAAAGGTTGAAAGTACTGATCACATTTAGTGGTTCTGAGTTTCAGAGTCAATGCTGACCTTTGTTCATTATTTACCTCTTTGAAGCCTCCCTTGTAAGATGACAATTGGGAGTCTCTTCTCCAAGATCTCTCAGAGAGGTGATACAACGCACAACAACACATGCAATGTGTTGAGCAGAGAGAGCATAAGGCAAGGAAGATGTCCAGCAGAAACCCCCTTTTGTTTACACAGAAGCAGCAACAGGAGTTGGCAAGAGGCAGAGCGAGGCCTTGGGACTGACATAGGACAGGCAGCCTCCTCTCTGAACTCTAGGAGATGACATAACACAGAGGATGTTTATTTAGTGAATCAGCTTGAAAGTTGGTAATTATCGGATTAATGACCACTCCGCCAAGGGTTCCTGTTCCAGGATGATGGGTTCATGTGTAGCTCGACTCAAGGGAAGCTTGTAACCTGCTGCTATCTGAATGGTGAAATATTCCAAACTGGATGTATGGAGTGAGGAGGCAATTATGTGTGTGGCAAACATATTGCACTGGCTATATTTTTCCCGCTGAAAGAAACAAGTCCAAATATGTAGCGTACACACATTCTCCCTCCTATAAATACGCAGATTGGATGATGCTGCAGCAACATTTTGTTAAGTGCCAGAATCCCGGAGAAATCACTGGAAGCATTTTATCAGAGGAACAGATGGTTGGGTCCCTCCTGGACTGAAGGTATTTCTGGCTGTCATGTGGATATTCCATAAATAAACCCCACTGAAAGGCAGAGGAAGGTAAGCAGTCAGTATCACTTTCTATGTTCACTGAAAGAAAACACTGCAAAAAGTAAAAGGTGGCTAGTTTAAAGACACTTCTCTGGTCGAGCCCAAGGGCTAACCTGATTTTGAAAGCCCGTCAAACCATCTGCTCTTTTGAGACAAAACCACATTTTGTCAAGCTCATTTTGACTTCTCAAGACCTTCAGAGCATGGACCAAAATGTAATGACATCTGTGGCATTGGTCAAAAACATGATTATGCACATTGGTAGGGATGTACAGCATTCTTTTGCCTCAGGTTCTTCTTCATGGGCTTCCCAGTCATAGATTTATTCCTGTTCAGTTTAGAAGACAATGAAAACTGAAGTCAGTGTTTCCAAGGGTCCTGTGAAGGACCTATGTTAACTCAGTGCCTATTCTCCTTTAGTTTGCTTTCAGTGAGCTGCTGTATTTCTCATCATTATTCTATGGGTATTGCCATCATTTATAGTTTATGAACAAGACTTTCCAGATACCTGTTGATTCACTTAGGGTCGCATAGTCAACAGAAATAAGATGAGAAATGTATCCTGAGTTTCTATCTGTTTTTAACTTGGCCAGAACAGATAGCAATCTTATTTTCTTTTATTAATTTTCTATGTTTTCTACCTTCAAACAAGGTCTCTTCCTAGAACTAAAGGAACAATCCATTTACTCTCTAAAGGAGAACACAAAACTCACCCATGTGTGTGAAAGCAAAAGTTATAGAATGAAAGGTATAGGTTCATTCATCCTTGCATTCATTTATTCATTCATTCATCATTCATTCAAACTTATAATCTAATATAATGAGAGTGAAGAACATATCCATTCACTTACTCATTCATTCATTCATTATTTATTTATTATTTCATGTAATGAGAATGGAGCATATACTTACTCAAGTTGGAAATTTCCTGCTATTCTTTAAACAATCCTGTTCTCGACATCCGTTGACAGTTTGCAATTCTTTGAACTTTCTAAACCATAGTATCCAGTTCTGAAAAACAGACAAATGCAGTATCCTGGGAACACAGCCAGGACCAAGGAGATGTTTACTGAATATATATATATATTAATAAGTGGAATCTGAATGTAAGAAATTTTTTTGCTATTTTAGAGAAGGGTCTAAGTGGTGTTCAGAGTCTCACTACTAAATCAGACTCATAGTAATCCACTTGTTTACAGCCTTCCAAGAGCTGATGTGCCACTATACCCAGTCTCAATTGTTGTTTCAGTGTGCCCCAAAGGTGGGGCCAGCATGGCAGGCCTGGGGATTGAGTCCCAGCCCCTGTGTCTGCTTGCAGGCATTAGACAATTCTTTATTCATTTTAATTTTTATAAATTTTTTCTAGACAAATTATGCATAGTTATTTTTAGAATGATACTTTTATCACAGATGTGCATCCTGTATTGGTATTAGTCTCATCAGTGTATTAAGAAAACAAGGGTATCAATGTTTTAGAAAGTTCTTATGACAAAGGTTCTTTGTTTCTATATTCAAGAAATAGCCTATATTTTTAACTTGAAAATCTAAATGAAAAAATATCAATTTACTTTTATACTTAAGAAATGTTTTAAGATTATCTTAGAATTTGCTGTTTAGAAATAAAACAACCCTATATAAATAAGAGCCAATCCTGGGCAGCAAAGATAAGGCAAGAGGCATTACAATTCCCTGTCCTAAAGTTATACTACAAAGCTACAATGATAAAATCAGAATGGTACTGGCAAAAAAATAGACCTGAAGATTAGTGGAATAGATTAGAAGATGTAGAAGCAAATATAAACACACTCGGCCACTTTATCTTTGACAAAGGGTTCAAACATGTTTACGGGAAGAAAGAGAGCCTCTTCAATAAATGGTGCCTGAAAAACTGGCTCTCCACATTCAGAATATTTGAAAGTTTTTGGAGATTTTTGGATCCCTGAAATTTTACCGTGATACTTTGCCTTATAGAGAGTGAATGTGCCTGAATAGAAAAAGAGAAAAATGAACAATTATGCTGGATTTAAATGAGCAGATAGTTGAGTATTTCATGTTGCTTTCTTTGCAATCAAAAGTTTCGATTTTGTTTAGACACATAACCTCAGAGTGGAGAAAAGCTTCTCACTCCCACGTGAGAGAAGAGATCTTAGTTTGCACCTGAAACTTCTTCCTGGACTTTCGATTCCTACCAGCAGACATAGCAGAACTTGGGCCCCAGATTCTTGGACCTTGATATATCCTTATGTAGGAAGCTCAATTTGGATAAGCAGTTTATAAATTTTAATGTGCCTGTACAGATCACCACAGCAAGAGTAATTTGTTATAAATGTTTTCCTGTGCATGCAGAATTCCTTGTGTTTACTGCAAATGAACACCTCAATCTAGTCCTTACATACCCCTGGTCCCTTTACCATTCAACATTCTTAAAATTAAAAAAAAAATTCAAATTTATGGGAAGCTGCATATAGAGTACTGAACGATGCCCTGTAGTCTTCATCCAATTAACAGTTTCAAGTAATCTGATTTTCATCACATACGATATATATACTTATTGCAATATATAATGCTATTATACATGTAAAGTAATTTTAGTACTGTTTTTATAGCTAACCATGCCCCTATAAAAACAGATTTACTAGCTACATTATAGCAATTGTGTAAACCTTAATATATTTTGCTTTAAATAACATTTTTATTTCAGTAAAAATACGTTTTTCCAGTTAGTTACTTGCTTCTCCAACACCTTCAATGTAGTTTTGGTATTCTTCTGTGATGAAATTTATTTGGTCCTATTTCTACGTC